>VYZQ01013106.1:6875-20590 GCA_013400655.1 Mystacornis crossleyi | reverse complement strand
TTTCTCTTTCGCCTGCGTTGTCAACCAGCTGGATTACTTTACTTTGAAGTGTGTTCTGGGAAGGAGACTAAGAACTCATGGGATCGGCAAAGTCTGCCTGCAGACCTAGCCGTACCCGTCCCGGTGTCGGCGGTGACAGGGAAGCCGGGTCACCGGAGGATCTACTCTAAACAGCCTCCACCGCGACACTTCCTGATTCTAGTTAACAATGTTTTCCCATGTTCACATGCTGAGCAAAACACAAATACTTGCATGGATAACTAGGATAAACAGAAATCATGGATTTCTGTGTAACACTGCTTTGGTCAGTTAGCACAAAATTTAATTTGCAGTAATCAGTCTAAGCAGAAGAGTGAATGAAATTAAGCTGATAATTTCATGTTTTGGGGTGTTTTTTTTTTCCCCCATTTTTTCCTCTTCTAGATGAAAGCAGGTATCTAAATATCCTGAGTATTGTTAGCATTTTCAAGCTCTCTGCATAAAGATGAAGTTTTGAAATGGAAAATTTATAAAAGATAGGTCTGCATGTATGCATAACACTATTATATTTGAGACTACTATATTAACTAGCTGACATAAAAAAGATGGCTAGAAAATATATTTATTAAGGTGAATTTTTTAAAAGCAAAATCACATACTTTCTAAGCAGAAAGCTCCAGTAAATCAATCAATTAGAGAAATTAATCTAGGGCTGCAATCATATTTTTACCACAGTGGTACAGAAATGTGAAACATTTTGATCTTCCCCAGCTTGGGTTTTTCTCCACCAAGCATTGAAAAGCTAAAGCAATACTTTTGTCGTTGTCTGCTCTAAATCCCTGTATATAACAAAGTAGTTCACAATACAAATATTTGGCTCTAAGGCTAAAAAGCTGTTGTGGGTTTAAACACAGCTTACAGGTAGGTCAGAACACTGTATGGAGCAGTGAGTAACAAAACCAACGATGGAAGGAAAAAAAGTGGAAATACTCTTTCCCAGAAGGCACGATTACCCTGGTTTTCTTTTTTTGCTTGATGCACCAGGCTACGTATTCATGCCATCAACCTGTAGCTGGATCTCTGGACACTACAGGGAGAAGAACGATTCCCAGTTTATTTCTAGATTTTCCCAATCAACTTGAACATTAACATAAGCATCTCTTGACTGTGTTATAGCCCCAGAACCAAGCTGAGCCCTACTGCTCTGTGTGGCCGCCTGAAAGACATTCACCTCCTGGTTCTTCACAGCTTCCCAGTGACCCTGGGAAGATGCAGGGAAAACCTGTTCTCTCTGGCCCCGCTAATTTCAAGGTTTTTATGTTTACCTCTATAGACATTGCAGTCACTACATTTCACAAACTCATGAAAACCAAGCCAACTGCCTGCCATCACTCATCAGCTCAGCAGTGACCACGTACGGAATCAGATAACACGACGTGAGATGCTGTTTGTGGAAACCTATTTGCAATTTGCACATGCCAGTATCCACACTGGTTGTGACACTGTCCAGTCCAACAAGGGCAACAGCACTATGTGATCTCTGTGACAAGGAATCTCTCTAATGAAGCAGAAGCAGTGAATCTGTCCCACCAAGGAGACCAGAATTGTTTGCTGCAGCGCAGACATCATGTCTATAATTATTTCGTATAATCAGCCTAAGTGAGTATGTTGCAATAATGAGTGCTGTTCAAGGAAATTGATTTCTTCCTTTTGATACATTTGAGGCCGAAAATTGAGACTAGATTTCTGAACATATTACTTCTACCTGGTGCATTATTTGTAGTACTTTGGTGCTGCTGTTTTTCTAATTAAATAGGTAAAATCTCAACTTGTCTGTTGTCTTCTGGCATCTAGTTAGCAATCATAATTTCACAGAATCAGAAATACTTAGGTAGTATAGGAAAAGAACCTATAAGTTCATCAAATCAAACCATAAATTTGATTCTCTATAAAATTAACTATTCTTAATATCTGTATTCTTTTCTTATGGAACATTTTAAAAATACTCGTTTTATTTCTTTGGAGCCAGAGGAATAACTCAAGAGTTTTCTTCAGGCACATTGCAGTAGCCTCTCCTTCAGCCCTTCCGAGCTTCCACATTCAGCAAAGAGCATTAAAGTCTCAATCAAGCTGACTCAAGAAATAATCAGATGACCGGATAAAAAACTGCATTTTTCTATTGCACAAAACATGCATCTTCACAAGGTACATCATCCTGGAATTCATTATCATTGCAGACAGTCTGGAGGAGCTGCTCACAATTTACACCGCAGTAACTGAGATCAGAGCCAGGCCTTTTCTTTCAAGTTATTTTCCTATCTAAGTAAAAGTTGATTTAGGGATACATTTTTTTTTAAATATGTTTTTCTTAAGTAACAGGGAGTGAAAGGAATTCCCTGAGCACGTATCCAGTTCTGAAGAGTAGCACAAGCTCCTTAAGGGGGTGGATCTGTACGTATCTGTGCCACTGATGGCAATACCACATTTTGAATCAACACCCATTTCCCCTTAATTGTTCTGTCAACCTGTTTGGGATCTCATCTACCTTCCTCATTATGGCCTTCAGAGGGAGGGCTCCTACCACACTGAGAGTCAAGAGCAGATCATGTCCCTCATTTAGACCCAACACATCTTTCCACAGCCCACTAATTGCATGGCAGCTCAGGCTCATTTGTCTTCCCAGATCGTTAAAATTCATCACCATGCTCCGTGAGCTCTCACTCCTGCCCTTGGATGGGCAGCTGTAGATTATTTAGCCACACCAATCCCTAATGTTTTTAACTAGGAACTGACCCCAGCACCTGAGCACCTGCTGGGCTCTTAGTCTCTGTCATGTTAAAAGAGTGCACAGAAGGACTCAAGCCATCAAAAGCATCCTGCTGCATTACATTAAATATTGATAAAAAATATGCAAATCGTTTATTGATCTTCTCCAGGAAGGGCTGAGATAATGAGAGAGGGACTGTTTGAGATGATGGTTGGGATTTTTAACTTTTTTTTTTTTTTACATTAGACTGTTGTTGATAGCTGAAGTTAATGAGGTCTTTTGGTTCACTCAGTATTTCAGACCTTACCACTAGTTTGAAGATAAAAGAAATCAATGCACCTTTATTGTGCATCACTGCCAGCAAGTGCCCTGCAAAGGGCAGGAGTATTTGTACAGGTGCAGTGCCAGCACTCCTTACTAACTTTACCTGTACTGCCCTGGTTAATATTATACTACTCTAAATTGTCTTATCCTGCACTGTATTTGTTTTCCAAGGCTGCTATTTATCAGAAGTTGATGCTCACACTGTCTCCAACTTATTAGCAGTTCAGTATATAATTAATACCCAGAGACCAGTTGTTTTTCCATTTCCCTTTGCTCAGAGCATTAACTGCATCACATATGCTTCCTACCCTTTGTGTGATTGACATGTGACAGCTTTCAGCTGTCTTTCTGTGCCTTCATCCACATGCTAGAAATTTCTTCACACACACCCTGGCTTATTTTTTCTTTCCTTCTCTTCTATCTCTTCCTCAATCTTTTGGGTGCTGCCTGATGCCTCAGAGGAGTAAGCAACCATAAACCCAAAACAGCTGGAGCAGAGCACTGTTGCCCCCACAGTGACCATCCATTTGAAACCACAAATCTGTCACACCTGATTTACCTGCAGGACGTTACTTCTGCACCTTCAGCAAGCCTAATTCCAGACAGAAACACTGTGAATGTGGCCACGAGAAGTCTCCCTCTGCAACTGGGTCCCCATTAAACAAATTCCTAGGGTGCCTGCATCCTGTCTAGGAAACAGTAACAGCCGGGTCATGAGGGTTTGCCAATGCAGAGTCCAGGCTGCAATGACTGTCATTCCAGCCTAGCACTGACTTGAAACAGGGCCTCCCTTCCCAAAGAAGCCAAAGAATAAGTTTCATGCTCTCATTATAATTATTAAATTTTTCTTAGGATTTTGATGAGGACAATAGTGCTGTGTTTGGAGCTGCACAAAACCACATAAAGCTGCATCTTTGCCCCCAAAAGTTTACTGTTCTTAGATGAACAGAGCAGATATGATGTGATCTGAATGTGAGAGAGTGACTCTTTGGTAGCAGGGAAAGACCTCAGGTTTCTCCTTTGCCATGACTCTACAGTGTACCACACAGAGCAGGGCCCAGGAGACAGGGAAGAACGGGGCTACAACTTTTTTCCCTTTTTTTTTTTTCTTTCCCCTTAATAACCTGCAGCTGACAACACAGGAACAGAATGAGAAATTCAGGCAAAGCCACGGAGAAGCGGAAGATTTGCTGCAAATTGCAACTGATTTGTGGCAAGAGTGCAAATACAACCCAAATGTGGTGGGTTCCATTCTGCTGCTGTGGTCCCTGGGCCACCAGTGTCCCCTTGAGCAGTTATGCAGGCGCCTGCAACAGGGAATGCCAACCTCACCTGTGCTTCCAAAAGCAACAGTCTATTTAGTTAATGTTACCAAGTTGTTTTATAGCAGAAAAGTGACCTAGNTGTCCCTCAGATGTCAGAGGCTACCAGGATGCCTGCAGTGGGACGCGGTGAGCCAGGGCAAGGACCACCCCAGCGTCATAGGAAAGTTATTTCCAACACAAGCAGACAGCAAGAAATGTAGGTGGAAAAATACTGACAGCAAAACATCAGAGAGGGGGTAACACCTGGGGATGATGTGCCGGAATGGGATGGTCGGACAAAATCTTGGCTCTATCATGCCCAAATTAAGGTCCTTAGTGTATCAGCTAAAGAGCAGGAATTCAAAACTTTGTTGTAACTTGGTCCAGGTGCCTAACCCTGAATGTACTCTTGTTCTCAGTACCCCTGCCACATTACACAACTTTACAAACACTACCAACTGTTCTGGAAAAGTGCAATGGGAAAACAGAGACTAAAACACCTTCATATTTTTGTTCAAATCTTCTAAGCGTTTGGATATAGAAAATACTTAAAATCTCAGGTATGCTATTCCTAGAAAGAGTTACCTCCCAGCACTGTTAGGAAAAAATCCAGGAGCAAATACTAAAGATATTCTAGTTCATGGACTGAATATATTTGTATATTTTTTATCATTCTACGTCAACTAAGACCATGGGAGAAAAGGTATGTTTTCTCAAGGGAAAATCCAGTGAGAGCCCGAAAAAGTTAGTTTTCCAGAGAAAATCAGAAAAACATAAATAAACAATTATTCAAAATTGGATGAAAGAACAAAGTGATTGATGGACTATTCTTCCCTGTGTACAATTTCAAGATTGATGCCATACTGTTGTGTATGTCAGGTTACAACAGACCTGAATTATTAATTGCTCTATGATTCCCATTCTCTGAATGATACACTCCCTCAGTGCTTCTCTCAATGTATATTCTGTACATGTAGAGCAAGAGCAAAAGCATCTCTGCATCCCCAGATAAACAGAAGCTCTTTTAGGTTTGACAGTTTGTTCCTGCCCCCACCAACAGAAAGAACCAACCAATTTAAAATTGCTAAGCAGCAGGGAAAACATTTTTTTCTCCATCTCTTTCACACCAGAGTATTTAATTATGAATTTATTCAAACAAAAATTTCAGCGATCTCACTGCTCCAACAGTCTCTTGCCCGAGGTGCTTTCAAGCCCACAACGGCAGAACAGAAGGGGCGGAGTAGAGCCCCAGCATTTCAGACAATCAGCTTTGAAAGCATGTTACAGCCTGTTTAGTTGCATGGTCCTATTCATTTTCTATGTTTCAAACAAGAGTCGTTTGCTTGAATGGTTTTTGCTTGAGTTTTTTAAATGTCCATTTATTCAAAGAAATGAAAACATAGGAAAACAAGAACAAAAGCTAAATGCAAGCAAGAAATAATAGAGGAAGCAGTTAAAGGAGACCAATGAAATCGTATTTCTTTTGTCTCTATTGACTGTATCAGAAGTGAAAACACAGACAAAGGACCTCTCATTTACACCTATGTAGACTGAAAATAAAGTCACTGAAGTCATGGGATCTTAATCTGTTAATGACTGCAGAAAAAACTCAAAGTATCCTTATGTTTCTTTACCATACTAAATTTGCAGTTCAAAACTACAATTCCCTCTTAAAAAAAGGTCACTGTAAACACTTCTGAAGATGCAAACAGACTTCAAGGTAGGAACAAATTATATTTACATCTACCAAATGACCACGTTGAACAGTGAGTGGCCCAAAGTAGCCTTCACGTCAATAGAAATTAGATCTGAAGTTACAGAAGCAGAAGAATGCAATGACCACACTAATAGTTGGAAATAACCAATTTGTAAAACCAGATGACTTAAAATAAAGTCTTCCAGACAATCTTGCAGTTCGTAGTTCAGCTTCACAAGAGGTTTAGGTTTTCAGGGGATGGTCGTACACCGTGTTGCAGGCTCTACAGGACTTAAGGAGTACACCAGTTTCACTTCACTACTGTGCCTGTTTGGGCAGTGGTGGCTTCACTGAAAAAGGGATTTCATCATAGAATCATAGACTATGCTGAGTTGGAAACGACCCAGAAGGATCATCCAGCTCCTGGCCCTGCACAGGACAAACCCAAGAATCCCGCCACATGCCTGAGAGCATTTCATGCCAGACTGAAACAAAGCCTCCAAACCTGGAAAACAAACAAGTTCCAAATGTGTAATTAAGTCAGGCAGTCCCAACAGGTGCCCAAGTGCCACCAGCTCCAGCAATGGCAGAAGCACTTCACTGGCTGTGCAAGCCACGGGCTAGATGAACCCCAGACTATCCTTGTGGCTGGCAATCACACCAGGAGCACTGCACCAGCAGGAAGCTCTGGGAATCTCCAGTCTCATGTGGTCTCTTGGAAGCTGTGTGAATCCTAGGAAACACTACTCATAGCAGTCTGTCTAAAAATCTGGTAAGACCAGAATCTGGTAAGACCCTAGGAACTTGGGAGATTCCCAGAGATTTAACAGTTTCTTGATTAGAAGCAACAAATCCTAGAAAAAGGTGAAAAGCCCGTCTTCATCAGGAGTTACAGGATCAGTAGCCAGCAGTCTGGGCTCTTAGGATCCCAAATCTTTTCTGTCTCTGGGATAAATCTGCTACCAGATAAGTATGGGCTGGCCCACACAGTCTCCGTGGCACCTGCTGGGCAGCCACACAAGCAGGAAAAGAAAAGTCATAAAAACTCTTCCTGTGCTCCTTTATCTACATAGATTATTTTGGATTTGACAGAGAGGATTTTTCCGGAAGGAAAATATTCTCATGGAAAACATCAAACTGAACCCAAATTCCACTCCCCTCGACAAACACAGCCATCTTCAGAAAACAGAGCATCAGATCCACATGAAAACAGGATGAAATGCTACTGAAAAGGTATTCCTTTCACAGGATTCCCACACTGCTAGAATTAGTGAGAAAACAAACCAGATATGACAGATATTAATCACATCAGTTAATACACAAGCACCAGGTGTGCTGGAGATGAGATGGCAGAGGAATTGATACAGAATAAAATTAATTGTTTTCAACTGTGTTTTTCCCACAAGAAAACCCTTTAGGGTATATCCCTACTTTTTAAATAGTTATTAGTCATTTTTTCATCAATGAATTGTAAGTTGATATTATGATGTCAATCATTCAGAAATAAAAAAAATTGTTTATTCAGAAACAATAAAATTCTGCTCAAAGAAGAGCAGTAACAACACACCTCTGACCTACTTTGAAAATTTCCCTGAACCCCACAATTAAAGCTCTTGGGAACAGAACAGAATACCACCAGCATCGTCTATAGTAGCACACAGCACTTCCATATCAAATGCTTTCTCATCTCACCCTAGCAGCCAAAAAGGAGCATTATTGGTGTCAATCCATACATGCAGGCTGTGTTTGGGTTACCAATAAGGATGTCAGAAGCTACAGCACAGGATCTGAAACGTCACACATAAATCCTGCAAGAGCAGAGGATGCTTCGCTGTTATTTCAACACTCCAATATAAACAACTCTGCACAAATTTTAAAAAATAACAAAAGTTACAGTGCGAACATTCTTCCCCACAAAGAGTCCTTTCTTGACTCTCTCACTGAGCCCCAGCCCATCTGTTTGGTTTTGTACGTGCAGGTAAGCATGGCAACAGCCAAACTGAGATCACTGAAGAAATGTTTAGGTTAATGTAATCATTTCATGCCTTTGAAATACAGCGTGTCTTACGAGCAAGGCCACACACCAAAGAGTCAAGGCATTTAAGAGCAAGGAACCTCGCTCCTCTCTTCACTATTTTGCCCTAATGCAGCTCAGTTAATTTCTCTGGCATTGTCTGAAGGAGCCTGGTGATGCCAAGATCCAGTAAAATCTCTACCACCATTACTGATGATTGAAGAAACGTGTGCACACAGGAGAGAAAGCTCTATCACCTCCCCAAACAAAGCTGCCAGCAGGAAGGAGCAAGTTGATCCAAACCTTGACCTCCAGCATCTCCAGAGCAGCATCAGTTATTACCCATGACCTGATGCTCCGGTCCATAACCACAAAAGTGGGGTTTCTGCCTCCATCTCTAGCACCCGTGCTGCACCAGACGATGCTACTGCAGCACTGCCAGGAAAAGCTCCCCGGGTAGCACTCCCTGCTTCAGGGGAGCCTCCAGCCTGCAGATGCTCCACCACCCCACAATCGGCAAGAAAACAATGGATCCTCTTCTTCTTCACCACATCCCTGGAAGTGTTCAAGGCCAGGTTGGATGGGGCTCAAAGCATCCTGGTCTGGGGGAAGGTGTCCCCACCAGGGGGAACATGGTGGTCTTTAAGGTTCCTTTCAACCCAAACCACTCTATGATTCTACCTGCTTGTCTGCTCTACCCTTTGTCTGAGAGAAATACATATTTAACACTTGTATCACGGGGTTGGTGGGTGGCACTCACAACAATGAAAGTAACAAACACAGTTTTCATTGTACTGTTCAGAAGAAACATATTTATTGACTGGAAAATGAAAAACTGAAGCATAGAAGCCCTCTTAATAGTGCAAGGACCTGATTCAATATCCACTGAAGTTTTTTTTAATTGTTTTTAACCAGCTTTAATAAGCCAGGTTCATAGAATTACTTCTTTACTAAATCAATTACAGAACTGCAAGCTATTTTGCAATAGGCCTGGTAGTGCTATTTACTCAGTATACACAACTACTGCTAACCACTTTTTTCTTGACTCTTTCGTCTCTTCTGATATTTTTCTGTGTATTTTCAATAAATATTTTTTTGTGGTCTGTAAGTCTGGAATCCAACAAGTGAGATCACTAATTATATACAGATGCTGAGATTTTAATGATAACCATAAAAATATTTTCTTTTTAATAAAAAGCAGATGAGCCTTAATTTGAAAAAAATAGAATATAAATCACATAAATGTCAAATCTTGACATAAACGTCCCCTTTACTACAGTCACTGATAAAATCACCCATGATTTTCAGTGGCATCCAGATTTACATCTAACGATCAAGCTGATAACCACACGAGAGGGAAATCAGGATCCATACTGGAAATTCAAGCTGACACTCTGACCTTAACACATGATGTGGTGCTTTTTGAAAGGGAGGGCAAGGAGCAGCTTTCTTCCTAATCTTATGAGTTCAGGCAGAATTGTCATGCCATATTTTTCTGTTCTTCTTTGTGTAGAGTTATTAAATATTGCTTAAATATGTTCCAAGGTGGTTAAATATTTTAAAAGGGCCAATTCCTTGCATTAGAAAGAGTGCAATCAAGTTCCTTTCAATTCACGGGAAGAGTGCTTTTATCCACACAGATATCCACACAGTCTGCAAGGTCTTGTTTTATAGTGAGAAGGCAATGCTTTTAAAGAAAAAAAATTTAAAAAACAGCCAGCTTGTATTGCCTGGTGGTTTATTTCCAGTGTTCCTTAAAATAACAGAAAATGTCTTTTTTAAATGCTCAATTTCCTTCAGAAACTAAGCTTGCCAATGTGGAAAAGACCCATGAGTTCCTAATCTTGCAAGATCTAGAGATCTTGAAAATATATTTTATTTTGGTATTGCCATGAGTTGCTTAAATGCATAATGGTGATGAGATTGTTTTTCTGATTTTAATGCAGGTAATGTACTTAGAGCTCAGTGATCCAAGAGAAAATTTCCCAGCAGGCCACACTTGACAAGCAGGTGTCACTCAATCATGCACGTTTTCACCTCCCTGAGAGGACAGATGGTCCCAGCCTACTTAGCAATTCCATCCTCTGTTGGCAGCCCCTCTCCAATGCAGTGCCATAATAAAGATGCTCTGAGATTTGTGTTAATCTGTGGTCTTTGGGGTAAACTGTAAACAAAGTGTGTAGAGTTATCGTTTCTCATTATGAGCTGGACCTCTTATCTTCTCCTCTGCCTATAGCATATAGCTATCTTTAATAGCCTATACCCCTGGACTCAGCTTTCATGGAGATTAGTTCCTATCATTTTAAGCACCACAGAATTACTTTGTCTGCAGAGACTTGACCTAATCTGTTTGAGGCTTTTACTATAAAGACAGTAAGACAGCCTTTTTTCTCCAAATTAGGAGAACAATGGTTTAAATTGGCAATAGCTCCTGTTGCTGAATTTTATGCATATATGTGTATTATACTTGCTGATTTCCTGCTCTGAGATAGAAGAGGAATTGTTATTCCCCTCACCATCATTCAGAAACAAGTACAGCCAGGACTGAGAGGGGAGGGAATAAAAAATCCGCACATCTGAACACCATGTCAAGGGGGGTTATTTGTCAATTCTTTTTTCACTGCTGTGATACATTTCCACTGCATCCAATTTCCCCTGTGTAAAATGAAGATTATCTTCTCCCCACAATCTGACAAGTGCAGTAAGGAAAATAGCAGAGGGAGAGATGGAACGCGTGCAAGAGTTCCCAGAGTCAGGTCTGGCGCCTCCTATAATTTGTGCCATTAGGGGATTTTCCAGGACTTTTTACATGCAGAAAGGAAAAAGAAGGTCAAAGGTTCAGAGTCCTCATAACACTATTCAAAACAAAGCCAGAGCTGCTTCCAGCACCAGCACGTGCCACAGAATGACATTGGAAATTATAGCACATCATTAAAATGGGTTATCCAAATTCATGATTATGTCATAATTTTAAGTTTCTTAATCTCATCTTTCAGGTGTAACAGAAATTGCATTAAAAGCAAGGAGCATCATCCTTTGGGTTTGGCTTGTTTCAGTCTCCTAAAGAGGAGTCTGTGAAAGAGTGATTTTAGTAGGTTATGGAACCAGACACAGTGATTGGTGGGACAGGGCTCAACTGATGGAAAAGGGAATTTTTAACAGATTTTATCTCTGAGAAGGTGGAGAACATTTTCACCTGTTGAAGCTAATGGAAAGAATTAAACCAGATTTACATGTGTGTTATTTCAGAAGTTCTTTGTTTTCTTTGCTTTCTTAGCACCTACATAAGCTCTATATTCCTAACAAGGTAACAGACACTTGCAGACCTCACACAAACCAGTCCTTGTAGACACATGAGAGTGATGGAAACAGCCATGAGGCAACCACCTAGCTGACTTCATCCTCATCTCTGACTCCAAGGCATTAAAAGACTAGCAATCAAGATAAGAATGACAATGGCATTTAAAAAAAAAAAAAGAGAGAGAGAACCAAACCAAAAAAAAAAAAAAAAATACAACAGATCAGAAGTCTTGTATTAAAGTTTTTCTCAGTGTACGCTACACTGCAGTGCTTATCTTAGAAAATGAAAATCTGTGAAAGGCCTTTTCAGAATAGTGTAATATTCTTTTTGCACATTAAGACAGTGGATTCAGTGAACCACTGAATCCTTCTCCATGTGAACAAATTATCCAGTTATTGTTTGTATTAATAGGGTACAATATAGCCCAGAAGCTTTAGGAGAGCTTATGACCTGAGTATCACACTGGGTTAAGGGCACATTGACATGGGTACATCCAGCTCTGCCTGACTACTGGGGCATAACACAGATCAGGTCCTGAAGCTGTGCAGACATCTCAATTCCCTTGCTAAAATATCCCACTTTTCCACACTTGCCCATTCGTCCAGGCTCAGCAAGAGCTGCAGGGCTGCACATTCAGAACTGGCTCACCCGCACTCGTGGGAGGGGAGGAGAAAGGGCAGCAGAATTTACATTTCCACAGCTGGCTGTGGACATGTGCCCTGAGAGTGAAGACACTGAGATGACTTTTCTAATTTCACTGCTGGTCTCCTGGGCCACTCAGCAGACTATCGTCCTTTCACCTCCTCTCCCACAAGCAACAGTGATGGGGACTTCCTATGGACAGATGACGCTCCCTGTCCTAGGATTCTTGCCAAAGATAAAGGAAGATTAAGAAATAGCACCAGAGTAGTGACAGCCTCTGCCCTTTCAGCTCAGTGCTCTGTAGGTAGAGCAGTTCCCATGTGAACACCCTCAGAGCAACCGTGCCTGGGTCCTCCAGTGCCTCTCCACATTGCAGGCACAGACAGGGGTCCCAGCTCTCAGGAGCTGCAGGACTATTTCCACAGACTTCTTGGGCATATGTTCCTTTCTTATTTTCACTTCCCTAGAAATGGAGCTCTCTTACTGCCTTAATCAACTGAGTCCAGAAAGCATCCCTGTACTTTGTGAATTCAAGGCATGCGAGCAGCCTATGAATGTATTTTGGATAAACCATTTAAGTTTTCTTCTTCCTATCATTAGGAGAACTCATAGGAAATGAGAAGTGAAGCACTTACAAGCTTATGCCACTTTAAGTTGTTGCCAAATATGTCTCTCGCTGAGAAGAGGAAACTATTATAGGATTATTTCCTGTAAATTCAAACCACTGTGAAATTAAATATGAACGTAAGAGTGACTACACTGGGTCACACCAAAGGTATGCCAGTTTCCAGCAGCAGGTATAAGCAGATGGCCAAGTAAGAATAAGAACAAGGTAAGGACATGGAACAATTATCATAGAATCCNTTTTCAGTACTAGCAAGAAAATCTGGTGACTTAAAAAAAATATATAAGGAGAATACAGCTGTATTTGAGAGGAAAAGACTGTTTCTTTGTTCTGTATCTAACAGTGCTCAAAAATACAGAGCATTACAAGTGACAAAGAATAATGCAGTTTCAAAAGAAACATGAATGCAGCATGTCAGCAATAATGTACAGGCAGCACTTTAACTTCAGTAATAGGTGTGCACCCTGTCTCTGACTTGGAAGNTCCAAACACTCCTTGAACTCTGTCTGGCTTGGGGCTCTGACCACTTCCTTGGGGAGCTGCTCCAGTGCTCAACCACCCTCTGGACAAAGAACCTTTTCCTAATATCCAGCCTAAACCTCCCTGACACAACTTCAGGTCATTCCCTCTGGTTCTGTAACTGATCACAACAGACAAGGGATCAGTGCCTGCCCCTCCACTTCCCCTCACGAGGTAATTGTAGACTGCAATGAGATTTCTCCTCAGTCTCCTGTTCTCTGGTCTGAACTTTTTAAGAGTCTCCTACTTTCAGTTATTTCAGTTCAGGGACTTCTAAGACTGGAAGAAGAGAACAGAGAGGGTGAAAAAAAAGCACAAAACATAAATCTTAACAGCAATAGATTCATCCTAATAAGACAAGATTGTAAAATTTACCTTCAGACTTATTCAAAAGGATATTCAGAGCTTAAATTAGCAAGAGCTAGCATCCACTCCCAGGCTATCCCAGCAATTTCATATTATTAAATATGTCCCATTAAATATGTCCCATTTTGTTGTTGCCGCAGTGTTCAGGGACGGACATATAGCAACATAATTCAGGCAG
>VYZQ01013105.1:0-10597 GCA_013400655.1 Mystacornis crossleyi | reverse complement strand
CCATGGGGGGCACCTCTTCAGATGACCACAAGTGCTCAAAAACACAGGGAACTTTCTACATCTCATTTGAAAATGAGGCATGTTTCCATGTAAAGTTCTCAATCAGTCCTTGAAAAACTCTCTTGAACATATGAGACAGTTCGTTATGGAGCAGTTTAATTGTACTACAAACCTGCTGCACAACTGACACATTTTTGAATTTGACAAAACATCAAACCAAAGAGATCAGGGGCTGAGTTCTGTAATGCCTCAAGTGTCCTGGTCATAATCCAGTGAAGCACTGGCTCACCTCTTCCATTTAAAATAACCAGTTCCACTGCAGACTCTTCACTAGCAGAAAGTCAGGTAGAAGAGCTCTGCTGCTGTAGTGTTTGCCAGATAAAGGTCTTGTCTACGAAAAAACTGGCTTCAGGTATCTTTTCCTGCAAACAGACCTTAAGTCAAAGAGAAAATAAAAGGGGGAAACGTAATGTTGCTACCTGAAGCTTTGTTATCTAACTAAATAACTACTAATCCAAAAAGTGAATCTAGGTCTACCACATTTTCAACATTTTTGCATATGTGATTTTTTGTGCTGGGAAGGTATGTCTAGGGGCAATCATGGATTTTGTTCTTCTGGATGGGAGATCAGACTGTCTGGTTGGAGCACAAGGTACAGACAACCAGAATACCTGGGCAATTATCTTGCATGCACATTACGCAGCTTCTAGCAGACAAACTGTAATGATGTTTTAAGTGAGGGAAGACACTAAAACTACAAAGTAACCATTTCCTGTGCAGTGTTCGTTCCTCCAACTTGTTTGACCTACTTCTCCTCCAACAGCTCAAGGTTAACAAAACCAAATTCCATAAAATTGTATTAAACACACAGAAAGTAAAAACTATCAGAAATACCATCATTAGAAACAGTCAATTTATTTAATGGGTAGAGGACAGACAACATAAGGAGCAACATCTCACTCTGCCACACAGCCCACACTCGGTGTTGAGGAGGAAGGGCAGAAAATAAAGTTAATGTACAACGAATTTTCCAGTCAGGCAGCCTAATAAACAACACACAAAAAAGGAACAGACTTGAGTCTCACCCATCCTGCTGACTCTACTTTTACTGAATGTTTTACTAGTTCAAAGGGCTGCTGTATAAACTTTTTGTGTTCTGGTTTAAGCCAGACATAAATCAGAATGTTAAGATAGAGCAATTATGACACTTACTGGCCATATGTTAAGACAATCTGTTACTTAACCTGTAATTTTAACCAGTTGAATAGCATTCTCTACTATGATGAAAATATATTTTATACCATTGCAGAGAGTCAGATGTTTATATACCAGTGTAGATGAGAAGGTGGTGAAATTTATGTATAGTGTTAGTCACCCATTCTGGTTTTTAAAGTGTTTATTTAAACAGACAATTTCTGTTGGTATTGTAACAAATTGTATGGAGTTTATAAAGGCAAATACACAATATTATGGCTGCAAGAAACTTCTCCAAGAAACGTAGACAATTTAAAATGTTTCAGGTTGTTTCCATAGCTGAGGGCCACATTCTTACTTATGATACACAGTGTGAATAAGGCTGAAAGAACCTCCCTCTGCAGGAAAATAGGTCTTCTGAGAGACACTATTCAAAAGTCTCAAAATCTGCCTGAAGTCCTATTTAGGACAAATACTCTGCTGGTGAAACATACAGAAGATCAACTAAAATAAATAAAGAAAATATTTCAAGGTCAGTTCTGTATCCGTTAAGTTGTGCTGAAATAGAATTTATTATCTTTGTTCTTAAGGTTTTGGAAAAAACCAGAATGCAGTACCTGTTTGCAGATAAACAAAACCCCCCCTGCTTTTCATGTCAATACAGTCTTGCAAAATGTTAAGTGTTACCTGAGTAATATCTGGCTTAGAATGCACTAGAGGGTGACGAGAATATTTCTGCTTACTAACAAGGTAATGTTTGAACTGATTATCCAGTAACTACTGCTGATAAACCTGGGCCAAATGTAGGCTGATTTATTTCTTATCTGATGATAGCACTACGAAATATCCCCAGTTTTAACCCTGAGGTATTGCTTAAGTTGGAGCAAAACATTTGCCCTGTTTTTGTATTTTATATAAATTAGTATTTTGCAATCTGATTTTTTTTTTCTTTTGTATTTGTAGTTACATATATGCTTCTCTCTGAGAACAGTGAGGCCTCTAGGTTTTCAGCTTCTGTAAGGGACCTCCAAAAGAGGCATTGTAAACCCTTTAACAAACATGACGATTTAAGGGGCTGGGGTCACACTCCCTTGAAGTCAGTGGTGAGATCATGAAGGGCAGTCCACAAGTTAAAATGTCTGGGAGCGACAGATCAAGAGCTGCTCAAGCAGACACACTGCAGTGAGTTTAGACTGCCTAAATTGGTCGTGTGAGTGCTTAAGCCTCAAAAAAAACCTGTCACTTCCAAAGGCACCTGAAAACTCATTTGTTTCAGTTCTTTGATGGCTAAACCCATTCTTTTGTGCTTTGCTCTGGCATCCTTTAACCTATAGACTCGGAAAGTACTCAGGCGCTGGGACAATTAAAGGGTAAGACATTGCTCCGGATCATTAGATACAACTTGTAGGACCTAAGGTCTCTGTTCCCAGCAAGAATCCTCTCACATCTACACAAAGACCTTCCCTTCCCTCTGCCAGAAGCTAGTACTTCCATAGAAAGAGCAAGTAAAAGGTGAGAGCAGCCTAGTGATAGAAATAATTCAGCAGGGTTGAGGAGATTCTGGCATCTCTCAGGACTGTTTGCACATTTTGTATTGGATAACAGCAGCCCAAAGAGCAGCACACACTGACCTGAGGAAGGCCTAGAAAGCAAGCTGGGTTTCACAGCAGCACAGTCTCTGCAGCATAATTAGAGCACCGTGGCGCTGACTAGTACCGAGCACCTTCTTCTGAACAGAACAAAATTATGCCAGATAAACAGCTTTTCTGCAACCAGAGTAAGTGTTTGTGGCGTCTCTTGTGTAGTGCCACAGTAGAAGGAAGAGGACAGGAAGGAGCCAATGATGAAAATCTTTGTATTTCAATTTATCTCCAAAACATAAGCTTTGCCATAGGGAGTGTGAAGCCATCGGCTTCTGGCAGCTTTACTACAGGACCAGTGGTGGCACATTAACTGTCCTTTTGCAGTGCTCAACATGTCCAGCCTGTGCTGTCTGTGGACACTCCATGCAGGCAGTGTGGATAGGGCTGGCCCCAGCTGCACCCAGCTTCAAGATCTCCACTGTGCATTTAGACAGGATGTCCTCCGCCGACTGGCACCCAGGAACAGACAGCTGCGTGTAGCTGTCACTTGCTGAGCCAAGTAACAAGTATTAGCTATACCAAAACACCAAGCAAAAGAGACAAATGAACTTGGGCAGCAGAGCCTCAGGAGCAGAAGGCAGGGTCCTACATATGGAAGAGTGTAAATATCCTTGTATACTGGTGAATTTCACTGTAATGGTGAAATTCAAAAGCTCGTCCACCCATGTGAGATGTCCCAGAACTGTAAATAAAATATGAGGTTGGTTCTGTGAAGAGGTGCTTCCCCGTGGGGGAGGTGGGCATGAGTGGATGCTTGGGGCATGGGGTTTCTCTCTCCCTGTTCCCTTGGTCATGTGTACCCAAAATCCTGTCCCCTACTGGTCACTTTGAATGTAGCCCGCGGGAGTTCTGTACTTAAGGGGGTTCCCGGAGGGGCAGGAGGTCTGGTGTCAGCCCCCACGCGGAGAGGCTGGGGGAGAAACATTAAAAGAACATCCATGAACATCTATTGAATATCGCTTCCCTGGTTATTTCCACGGGCGTATCGGTCTCCGGGAGAGGTTATTGGAACCCCACCACAACAGTTCTGGAATTCCATGCCCGTAGGCTGTAATACCTAATCTCATTAGTCCTTGGAGCAAGGCTCCTTAGTTCAAGATCAGACCAAGGCTGAGAGGGTTATGACCTTTCAGGGCCCTAATTACCTGGCATCATCTAAGGGCTTTTTGCAATGCTTTCTGCTTTCACCAGACATGTCCTAACTCAAAAATGGCAGAGCAGACAGAAAAACCATATGACATGTCAGGACGTCAGCCAAGTGTCCAATTTAGTTTCCATAACACAAGAAAAAAGGAGCTTCCACTGAAGATACAGAAGTAAACAATTTAGAATCAGAAGGAGAAATTTAATTACATTCTGAACTAAATAATAAACAGAGTACCTTCTAGCTCATCCTATCAGAAAGTCAAGGAAAAGAGGTTAGATGGATAAAAGGTATTTTTCAAATACCTAAAATATTTTTAATAAATAAGATGCTATTTGCTGCTAAATTAAGCAGAATTAGAGTTAATACAGAATAGATTTATGGTTCATGTCAAAATTCACAACTGCAAGGGTTTTTCTGGGAACAAATTTTTTCTCTTAGCATAAACTGTATCATTGGATTTTTGATGGTCCTACATGTGTTCTTGAAGCTCATAATCTGATCAAAGTCAAAGCCACTGCTTAGTTTTGCAAGTTTTGTGCTTTTCTGTACCTATCTGTTTTCTACTAATTAGAAAATTAAATTTGAGTGTGAAGACAAGGAAGAAATGTCACAAGGTTGCACAAAGCAAATTTATTGTATAATTTCTGCCTTTATCATTAAAATTGAGAATACATCACATTACAGTACTATGAAGCAAGGGCAGAATATTTGACTTGATAAGATGAAATAATTTTTTCACCATGGGTGAGTGGTTACACACTAGAACAGCCAGTCAGTCTCTGCACTAATTCTTTCTATGATTCAGAAAAGGCACTGGATAATTCTTTTCCACAGTGAGTAGATTAGAGGGAAGACTAACATGTACATTATATGTTCAAGACTTAGGCTCTGATGACTTTCTCGCTAACATTTGCATTGCTGTTACAAATTGCCTTCTTAATTGCCACCTTGACTTCCCCGTTAGATAAATCCTGACTTAGACCTGCCTTCAGTCAAAGACAGATCTTTGGAGGGGGGTAAAAGGAAAAATCAAAGTTAAGTTTTGACTCAAGGAAGTATCTCCCTGTCCTGGGTTACCTGGTATTCTGTTACCATTTTCAGCAATGTTCCCTGCCTCCTCCCTCTGGGTTATCATCTGTTAATGGCCCCATCTGTCCCTCGCCCTATCACTCACCATCCCATTGTGAGATGCTCCGCCCAGGGTGGAAGGAGCCAAGCATTCCCACCTGGATAAAGGCTGTGGTTTTGCAGCAGCAGGGGAGAGCTTCTTCCACTGGATTCCCAGAGGACAAGAGGTACACAGCCACCACTGGACTTCCCTAGGAGGACCAGACTGTTTTTCCTACCAGATCACCTTTTCTTCAACAGAACCACTCCAAAAAGAACTGCAGCTATCATCTAACTGGACTGCTACCACCACCCTGCTTAGCAGGGTGTCAGGTCGTACCCTGACTCTGTCAGCTTAAACCAGTGTTGCTGCATTATTGCTCTATTATACATATACATATATAAATATATATATGTATAAGTAAAGAACTGTTATTCCTATTCCCCATATCTTTGTCTGAAAGCCCCTTAATTTCAAAAATTATAATAATTTGGAGGGAAGAGGGTTGCATTTTCCATTTCAAGGGAGGCTCCTGCCTTCCTCAGCAGACACCTGTCTTTCAAACTAAGACACTCCTACATCTGTTATACATGAGAAACTATTTGAACACATTGCTATCATGCCACCTGCAGGAGCAGTAGAGATGGTTACACTGCCAATATGGAGATGGTGTCGACTTACGGTGGCATGCTCGCATTCTTGCTGGCACTGACAGAAGCATTTCATTTTGTACAGTACAGGCATTCCACTGTCTCTTCTGACAGAATTTAAGAAGAAATGGGATGTAGGAACTGCCAAGGAAGAAAGCCAAATTACAGTGAGAGAGCTCAAAGTGTTGCTCACATACCACAGCCAGAACAGCTCTTTCATTCATTATCTATAGAACAGTCTCATTAAGAAGACCTAGAAAGGCAGAGGAGAAAGTGTGTGGCTGGGACTGAAGTTCACAACCGCTCCAGTGCCCTTTCTGATTGTGACTCCTGAGAGTAAGATATGCAAACAACTAGTTTTGGTAGTTAATGTAATGTCTGCATTTTGCTGTGCCTCAAACATTCATCAACAAACATCTGGTTGTAAAGGTGTTGATAGCTCTGAGGCCTTTGGGAACCCAAGGCCCATTCCAGAAACAAAATCCTCATCTAAAAAGGACTGAAAGAACCATTGTCTCAGCTATTGTATAGCACACTCTCACCAACAAACTTTCCTCTGGAAGAGCCGTCTCCATTCCTTCTGGGCTGGCACAGCCAGGACTGGGCCTACAGACTCAGCTATGTGCAGAGTGATCACAGGCTCCTTTTGCCTAGCAGTAGAGAGCAGTTTTTGGAGCACAGAGAGAAAAAAGGTTCCCTCTCATCTGAACACTCACTGAAATGTCACAATCACAAGGGCAGATTGAACTTTCAGTCAGCTTAATTTTTTTCCTGGCCTTTTCAATTTTTTTTCCAGAGGAGTTGAACAGCAGGAAATGCTCTCACTGAAGAATCCCATGGCCTAGAAGTTTATTCAAACTTATGGTGATAGGATACAAACCCATTCATGCAGAAAATAGCAAAAGGAAGTACTCTCACCCCCACCTCAGTTAGCCTGTGTCCTCAGTAGATGTGGGAGGACTTCTCTCTGGATTTCTGTACCCTCAGTGAAAGAGACACGCTGAAGTGGGTGACAATTTTGTGTTACAGTTCTAGTCCCCTGAAAAACGTCAGTGTAGAAGGAGAATACTACATTAGATGGATCTGATACTCACTGTCACCGTGTTGCAGAGCTCCAGTCCACCTGGCATTGCTTGTCCCCAGGCTCCCCAGGGCACAATTTCCTCAGAGATTAATGCTCCAGCAGGAGAAACCTTGTTGTCTGCACACTGCCTTCCTCCCCCAGGGCTCTAGTTCTATTGTTGCAATGGTGACCTCATTTTCTTCCTATCATGAATTTTAGTGCCTATATCCTTACCTCATCTAGTCCCTGGCTTTCTTATTCTATTGAATACAGAAAACTTCATCTGTAACCCATGAATTGTTTTAGTCTTTTGATTTCCCCTTTATCCATCAGTTCAATCCAGAACATTCTGTCTACTTTCAATATTTTCCCCTTTACACCAGTTAATAAGTAAACGATACTTCTAAATTTTATTTAAGACATCTGTTGCTGTGGGGTTCCAGCAACCTTTCGGAGACAGATTAGGTTCATGGAAAAAATCAGGGAATGATATTTGCATGGATGTTCAAAGATCTTTTATTTCTCCCAGATCATGGCTAGGGGGCCTGGATCAGACTGAAGACCCATGGGAAAACCAGAGAGTTCTCCGGGCAGGGGAACATGAATAGCCAATAGTGTACAGAACTTGGGTACATGTGACCGGGGAACAGGGGGAAAAACCCCATATGTCCCAGGGGATGTTCCCATCCCAGGGCCTTTCTTCCCCAGAGAAATCGGGGAGGAGCCCCAACAGACATCCACATAGGAACCTTTAAATTTAGTTAAGATAACCACCACCAGCTTGTATAATGATCTGCAAAAAAATCTGAAAGTAGTAAGAATAGATAAATAACCATCTAAAGACACAGTATAAAAAAACAGGAATCAAAATGACCATAAATCCTGCCAGCATTTTCAGTTCTGTAGTTATCATAACATTACCGTAATAATGACAGTCAACTTGGCAGTGGGGACCTTGGAAGTGACACTGGGGTCATGCATATGTTTGTGTACACACATGCACTGCATTGAATATGCCCATGGTCCAAGCAGAAGTGTGAGAACACAGAGAATAGGAAAAGTTTTGCCAACTTTAATCTACTTCAAGTCTGTATTGCCAGCAGTGTCAGTGCTGAGGCCTTTGGCCTGGGCTGGCTACCCTGCCCTGTGCAAGCTTCATGCACCCAAACCTGGCTGGTGATCCTTATTTCTTCCTGGCATCAACAAACCTGGGTTTTTGCTATTTTGGTAGAGCTCCATGTGCTGCAGTCACACCTGACTGCTGTGCAGACATTCCGTAGGCACCAAAGAGCCTTTGAACACCAGGCTTGTGCACTGCTGCCACCGCACATGAGCTCCATGTGCTGTTCTCCAGTACCTTGTTATATCCTCATGCTCATGGCAAATGAATCTTTCCATTATGGTGAAAAAGCAATGTATGAAACTAGAAAAACAACCGGACAAAATGTTGGGATGATACTATATTTGAAAGCAGTAGTTAATCTGGCTGTTGAGGAGTAAGAATTTGATAGGTGAAGAGTGTATTAGAAGTACCACATCTTTGCTTTTCTCCCTAAAATTCCCTGCAGGTCTTCCCACCAAGAATGAATATCAGTTTTCCAATGTCCGCCCAACCGGCCTAGATTTTTGCCTGGCTGGATCTGCCCCCACTGCCACTGGAGAAGTAGTTTTTACTGTCTCTCCACTATGGACCCAATCCTGCTGACCCTGGATACGCTGGAACTGGGCGGGCTGGAAACTAATAATGTCTGTGATATGAACAGGGACGAAAGAGCGAGATATTGTCCTTTTCCAAGCTTTTATTCCTGAAGTCCTGTCCCTCCTGTGAGGCAGCAGGCAAATCCCACGAGAGAGAAGGTGAACCCCAGAAGGTAAGCAGGTAAAGCCAGAGGCAGGCTGTTTGCCAGCCTCCTTTATACGGGGGGTGGGAAGGGGAGATACAGGAGGTGGGTTTGAGGTAGCAGGGAATTAGAACCATCCCGGGGAACCTGGCTACATTCAAATGGTCCAATAGTAAACAGTACCGAACAGGGCTTTCTCGCGTGCTTGGAAACAAAGGAGCACAGTGCAGCACGTGGATTCTAACTGTCCCGGCTGCTCTTAGCAGGCAGCAACAATTGCCCATTTTTTTCTCTTTAAAGCTGGGCTGTGACCTCAGGCAACTAAAAGTGCATAAAACAATAACAGAACAACATAACACGAATGTTTTCAAAATTGAAATCCATCATCCCTACAACCCAACCCACCCAGAATGTCTCCAGTCTAGTCCCCTGATTCCTCTCAAATGGCTGAATCAGTCCTGGATCTTCTCATGGATTCGTGGATCAATTCTACTGCAGTACAACCCCTTGTGCTTGTCTCAGGGCTGGGAGACGATCCACGGTGCTGATGATATGGCATTCCAGGATGTCAGGAAAGGGAGGAAACTCAGGGGATTAGCCAGGACATCCATGATATTGAGTATCAGGATAAGGATCTATAAAACAAAGTGCAAAACGTGAGTGCAAACATAGTACAACTTAACTTAGGGGAATAACATCAAGGTCTGATGAAAAGGGTGCAGCTAGGGGTGAAAAACTAGGATCTTCCTTACGGCGTCTCCTCCAGGAGGCAGTTTTGACATCATTCTACTTGGGAGAAGTCACATAAGGTTTTACCCACTTGCTAGGGATCCACCTCAACCCCTTATGGGTGGACACACTGGCATATCCACATCCCCAAGTTATGAGGCGATGCGGTCCCTGGATCTTTTGAGTCTCTGGGTCCCTAATCAGGACCTGTGGGTTGTCTTTCAGTTTCTGTCTCCTGGTGTTTTGAAAGCGGTGGTAGATTTGAGGGTTTTGGTCCTCAAAAGTGCCGTTCAGGAAATTAATAGTGAACAGTGCATTGCTAAGCCTGAAGATGGGTGAGTTGATCTTAACAGCTCCTGACTGTTGCAGCAGCATTCGTTTTAGGGTTTGGTCTGCACGCTTGACTATGGCTTGCCCAGCTGGGGAGTGAGGAATGCCGGTGAGGTGACGAATCCCCACTGTTGATGGAAGTTATTAAATTCCTGAGAGGTGTAGGCAGGCCCATTACCAGTCTTAATCTCCTCAGGTACACCCAGCACAGCGAAGGCCTGGACAAGATGTTTTTCAACGTCCTTAGCCATTTTGCCAGTATGGGCAGAGGCAAACATGGCACCAGAGAAGGTATCTATCGAAACGTGAATGTATTTCAGTCTCCCAAACTCGGGGAAATGCATCACGTCCATCTGCCACACTTCACCACTATTAATGCCTCTTGGATTGACCCCATGCCTAAGAATGGAAGCTGTAGCTTCTGGCAGTTGGGACATGTCACCACGATGGCTTTTGCCTGTGTCCGCGACAGGTGGAACATGCAGATAAGGGCTGGAACATTCTGATGGTACATGGCATGGCTCAGTTTAGCTTGCTCAAAAACTTGGGGGAGCTTGGGTGAGTCAGATGACAAAAGCAGGTCGGCTGGCATGGCCAGGGCATCAGCTCTACAACTGCCCTCTGCAATGAATCCTGGTAGGCTTGTGTGTGACCTCACATGCATGACATAATAGGGGTGGGAAACCAGATAAATCAGCTTTGAGAACAGCTCATAAATTTTTCTGTTGGACACCTCTTTTAAGAGAGCATGTTCTGCTCTCACAGTTACTCCAGCCACATATGCCGAATCTGTGACCAGATTGAATGGTTCTTTGAACCTCTCAAATGCTCTGATGACGGCTGCCAGTTCAGCTACTTGTGGTGATCCCTGAACCACCTGGACATCAGATTC
>VYZQ01013104.1:0-28009 GCA_013400655.1 Mystacornis crossleyi | reverse complement strand
TAGAGAAGCCCTGCTGTCTGTGCACTGACCACCACAGCTCAGGCACATACTGCATCTTTGGAAGGATCACAGCCTTGGGTGATCTTCTGCTGCAGTCCAGGTTGGTTTGGAAAACACTGCATCTAAACACTGCTTTACACTGAGTATAGTGTAAAGCCTTCCCTTAGATGCTGTCAACTTGCTGTTTTTATAGTACAAGCATTTAGAGGTGTCACAGAAATTATAACTCTATTGTGCAAGCTACTGTAATAAACATATAGTAAGGGAGAGAGGAAAAATGCAGAACAAAAAGCATGAGAAAGTTCGTTTTTCTATTTTGAAAATTACGTACTAAGATTAAACATCTTGTATGATTTCACACACAGTAAAATTAATAGAAAATGAAAGGGGTTGAAACATACCCAAATGATGTGCCATACCGAGCTAATAAAACGTGGTGTTTGTGTGCTTGTGCCACTGCAAATGTTCATTTGCTGAGCTGTATGTGTGTGACCTGCCTTTGCACTACTGGCACGCTGCAGATGCTCCCCCTGAGAGGATTCTTCAGAGCTAACATAGGCAAGCGAGTAGGACTTTGGTCAGATCTTCTAGCAAATGCTCACTCCATAAGCTGCATTAATTCGGTTGCTTGCAATCATTTGTCCAAATCTCTGGTTTGAGGGCTTTTTTAGGGTGGTGGGGTTTTTTTGCTTTCTAGTAAATTTCCACCATGTAGGTCTGCGTACACATCCGAGGACGTGGAAATGTTCTGAATGAATGTTCAAAATCACCTAGTAAGAACCAAAGCTTACCCTGCTGTCCTAACCAAGATATCCTTTGAGAACAGTAAATGCACAGTTTTAGGAGTTCCTACAGCTGATGGAAGTATGTGCATGAAGATTAATTTGTGGTTTGGAGTTGAAGATGCTATAGAATTTTTACTGAATTTCACACTTTTTGTTTGCCTGTAGCCCGTGCCACTGACACAGTGAAAACTGAGCTGCTTTGCTTACCAGAGCAGGTTCTCCAAAAGATGCTTTCTTTAGAACAGTGAATGCACTTTTGCACTATTGATTTCCTGCTGCTTAGACATAACTAACATTTTAATTAATCTATACAGTTTTGAAATTTACATTAGGTCTTTTAATAAAATCACTAGCACCTCAGGGACTTCTTGGTAGGATAGACAGTGCACTCCCATCAACTGAACACTAAACAACAGAACACTAAATTTCAATATCCCTTAAGCAAAATTCCAACCTAAGCTGATCTGCTACTGCCCCAAAACCAGAAAACCAAACACCACCCCACAGTAATTGCCTCAGTCCAGGTATTGGTTGAGCTATCACAGCACAGTCAGGTTGTTCTTGGTTTGTCCTTACAAGTGCTTTACTGAAAGACCCTGAGTTAAAATCGGCTCTGCATTATGCGGGACACATTCCCGAGAAGTGCTAAGACGTACTGTCACTAGATTTCTTGCAGAACTCCACACTAGAAGCAAAGGGGAGATCCATGCTAAAAAGGGAAACGGGAATAGCACAGTGTGGCTGAGATCATGCTGTGGTGTTTTTAGAGTAGAGATCAAAGGCTGCCCTTTGTGAAGGCTGCTGTGAAGGCAAGCCCTTTTACATTGCGTGTTGTGGCAATTACACAATTGTCCTTGTCCTGAAAAATTTTACCTGAAATAGGTCTGCATGGGTGTCTGGTTGGATCCCACTAAAATCAGTGACAGTTGGGACCGTGGCCCTATAAGATGGGGTGGGATTTAAATCATGGTCTGTTAGCTTCTTGCCTGTGTCCTTTTCTGCTCTAGGACATGACCTCCCTTCTGCTGGAGGTTGTAGGCACTCAGCATTTTAGGGATTTCTTCCTCTTCATTTTGTTTTGAAGTCTGTTATCAAGTCTGAAGCATTCTGACTGAAGGTTTTAATTTAATTAATAACCAGAGAAATCACAGAACTGGCCTCCACCATCTATACGTGTCAATTGATCCGGTGTAATGAAGACTGCAAGAAGCCCATACTGAAAAATAGAACAGGGGTATTGGAATGAATTTTCAAGGGAAATCTGCAGCTAAATTTCTTATATATGTTACATGATAAGCAACCCGAGTTGACCAGATCTTTCTCTATTAAGGAATATGTTTTTTGAGGGCAAACGTGGGCAGCAATAGGAACTCTGCTGCAGTCAAAACAAGTACTTATTAAATAACTGTTGATGTATCTCTGGGTACATTTAATTTTTTTTGTGAATGAGTAGATGATCAAGGAAATTCAGAAAAGGTGATCAATTTGGTTTGGTTGTGCAGATGAAAATGTGTGTTTTAACTTGTATTTGCCTCTGAAAATTGTAAGACTCGGTAGCAATAGGTTTTGCCTTTGCTATTTAAAAACAAATAATCCATTTTATTGCTTCTTAAAAGGGACATTCTCGCCCAGGTTTTCAAGTAAAAAGCCAGTATGATATTTTAAGCTATTTCTTGCAGCCACAACACCTCAGTGGTCCTGGCCCAAGATTTTTCAAAGTAAATCTAGCAGTGCTGAGATTCACTGCTGCTCCTGAAGTATCAACATAATTACGTAAGTGTGTGCCAGCAGCGTGTGCCTGTGTTGGTAGCTCATGTGCAGCACACACATCGCTGGCTGTCTGCAGTGCACTGAAACCTGAGATTTATTGCATTTACAAAAGGCCATTACAATGCAATTTTAACTTACTGTCATTAAAGGGTCTTATATCATAAGCAATCACCGCGAAGAGCCTTGGCCCGCGACTTATTCGTAATTTTTATTGCATGATTTATTAGCGCTTCTGTTACATTTTATAAATCTTATCAGAAAGAAGTTAAAATCAATTAGGGCCTGGTCCTTTCACCTTTAGCCGTATCGGGTGCTACCTTGTTCTCAGCCTGAAGGAAACGGGGATATTTCTGGAGTAAGCTATCACTACAGGAGTAGGAGTGAAGATAGCAAAATCTGGTTACTTAGTGAGCACAGGAGAGAGATGTAGAAATTATTCTAGAAATGACAGCATTTGGTTTATATTCCAGGGGGAGGAGGTGGTTCTCCATGGATTCATAGATTTCTCTGATTTCATCTGATCCTACCGCTTCTGTGTACCATTTGGAGTGAATCACATATTTATGTAATTCAATATTCAGCAGAGAAAGCCAAGTCAGCCTTCTAAACTGTTCTTTCCTCAGATCAAATTCAGCATATAGTAACTGAGAAGCTAATTGTAAGACAATTGCAAAGATCTCAAAATGGCTTTTCTGTTAGTCTTATACTCCAAGAATGCACTGAAATTTCATAAAATCAAGTTTATGCAAAATGGAAACTCAGTTTTGCCATCTGGATTTGCATGAGAAAGAATTACACACTTGATTATCAATTAGGGCCCAATTTTTCAATCTAAATACCCCTGCTTGCCCTTTTTATTATGAAACACAGCACCTGGATATGATTTAGTTGAACATTAATTGAAGTCATACGGTTCAAAGGGGGTTGTTTTCTATAGTCCTTTGCAGTAAAAAATGCCAATAAGATCATGATAAGTTTTGTCAGTATTAGAGGTCTATGTTTCGATGCAGTGTGCTAAAGATGCTCATGTCTTTAAAGGATTATGAAAACATGTATTTGAATATGTATGGCCTAATAAATTGCTAAGATCTAGTCCACTTCAGTGCTTTGGAATGGAAATATGCACCGTGTCTATTAAAAAAAGCAGTACACAGCAATTAATTTGTTATCCTGAACCATGCTGCAGGAAAATTCATTTCTATCCTTGAAGTTGGTGGTAATTTTGGCACTGAGCTTCGGTAACAGTAAGGCTGGGCCCTCTGTTGCTGAGTTGCTAACATCTCTCTTTATGTTAAGAGAAAGGCAGCACGTATAGACTTTACTAAAGTACTACCATAAATATACACAGATCAGTCACGTATTTTTACAAATAAGAAAGACAAATACTGTTAAACACTAGACCGCACAGCAGAATGGAAGAAGAAGAAGATGGAAAAATAGTTTTCCTAGGTATAGTCTAATATACCACATTTCTGTGAGCAGTTTTAAAATAGAAATATTATAATTGATCCACAGATCTTTTTATCCTTTGTCTCATCATAGACCAACAGAGAATACCAGGATTTTGTTGCCTTTTTTGCCCTAACCAAAACTAAAATAGCAAATGTCAGGGGAAGGGCAAAGAAAATAACTGAAGGCACATAGGGATGGATTAAAGAGAGAAGGGACCAAATATCTTTCTGAACCCAGCCACTAAATTCACATTGATTTCAGTGGCACCACGGTTACTTTTGCAGAAATATTTTCGGGTGGTTTAATTTTGAAGTCCTTCCTCATATGGAAATCCCACTCAGCATCGTAGGAGGTGGCAGCAATAGGAAGGCATATATATGTGTATGCATATGATGGTATGATCCATACAATCACAGCCTTGGCTAAATCAAGTAAATTTTGTAACCTAGAAACATTAAAATTAAGTGAGATAAAAAAAAAATTAAATTAAAATGGCAACAGATGCTGTTCTTTTTTAAGGTTTTGGAATAATAGAAATAAAATTGGAAATAGGCAAATAGATGTTAAAAAAATGTCCTTGAATCAAAACTGCTAAGTCTGTACTAGGCAGCCATGGATTTGTCAGGTGGGTAACATCATCTCTCTCATCTCCCTGTGAGATCGTGACTTCAAAGAGATTGTAAGATTTTCTGGGCAGACATCATATATCTTCCTGTGTGTTTCTGAACAGCTCCAACCAGTGAAGTCATGATTCTGCATGGCTGTTCTGATATTTTGAAATTTTTTTGAGGGGGGTGTGTGTGTGCGATAGTTTAAAAACGTATTACTTCTGAAGTCGGACAGACAATTCCCAGCGGTTGCTTGTGTACCTGCTCCCACCCTGACCAATTCGACAGGGACTGGATGTGGGACTTGGTGTGAGCGGTGAGCACTTTCTAACTGGCATTGCAAAGGTTTCTTCGGTCAGGATGCAGAGAAGACTACCATGCTCACTAATGGGTTATATAAGGATTTGCAGTAACCTGTTCCTTGATGGGAGAAAATAGGAATTAAATGGAATTTTAGGAACTATATTAATAATGGATGATAGAGTGGTAGTTAATAGATGTCTATAATTCCATTATACTACAAGTGCAAGGGAAACCTCATTTGATGTGGAAAGATTCTCATTTTTCCAGAGCTGTAATGCAGCGTGCAGTTAAAATTAGGCTGTCTCGTTAATTGTCCAAGTATATGGTGAGAATTCCTGCAGCCAGCTTCAGTGCAGGATTAGCTACGCCTCTGCAGGAGAGACCTTCCAGAAAGGCTCAAGGTGGGAAAGCAGCTCCATTGGGGCCTCTTTAAAGGTGTCCCTGAGGAGGGTAGAGGAAAGTGAGTGGGGCAGGTCTCAGCCCCTCTCTCCCTGGCTGCTCAGGCTTGGTGGCAGTCTCCAGACCACTGTCTGTGGAGCGTTCCTGTGCCAAGCGTGTCCCGCATCACACAGCTGTGGAATAAGCTCCCCTTGTGAAGGATGAGGAGTATCTGTTCCCACTCCCTGATACCTGCCTCAATTCCTGAGCTAAGCCACGCTGCTCAGGGGTAAGGAACGAGCAGAATCGCCCCAGCCTCTAACCCTCAAGACAGTATGGTTATTCAGGAACCAGGATCCCATAAGCCCTTTTATACCTGTGAGTTGTACTTCATATAGAGAAAAATCAGTTTAAATGAACACAGCAAGGTAGAAATGCTCTTGGATGTATAAAAGAAAGATGGAAGAAATCCCTGGGGAATACCTTTTTCTCATCTCTTTACCACTATCCTTTCTCCTGTCTCTTTCTCAGTGTCAGAAACTCGTCCTTCAAAAGTCACCCACTGAGGAAAGCAGATTCTTCTGCAGGATGTGAAGGCAAAACATGAGGGAAGGGTGAGTGAGAGTTTTGCTTTTCCTCTTGCAGATCAAAGCAGTACAACATACGCCAGGATTGCAAGTCAAGCTGTTGAGGACTTTCCATAGGACCCCAACCAGCTTTTATTTTAAAACACTAAAAATGTTTATTTGGAAGGAATACAAAAGCTTTCCTGAGGGTTCATTAATAAAGCTTAACTGTCCAATTCGACTGTGAGCAGTAGCACAGAATCTCAGCTGAAAGCTCCTCGTTCCCAAACACTGAGTAACCCAAGGAATGTGAATTAACACAAACACAACCTTATCCTGCTGTGGAGGAGGAGGAGGAAGAAGGGGAATAAATATGTTAGATACCTGCAGGCCAAACTCCTCAGGAAGTCAGTGGGAGCTTTACTAGTGGAAGAACAGCATGACCAGACATAAATATAAAGGAGAAAGGATGCCAAGAAAATGTTTTTCACACGTTTGTGTACTGACGGACCTATGAAGTCTAGTAAGCACAGAGGGCAGGAACTCTACTATAGTGTAACTCTCTGCTGCTTTAGTGTATCTCTGTAGCTTTCTGGGTGACTCTACTTCCCCCTTTGTGCCTACTTAGGAAAAATAAATCTACAAAGTTTTCTGATGATGCACAAAAGACAGTTCTAATGACAGTTCAAAGAAACATCTCACCAGTTTAGGTGTGTGCAGTGACATTTAGCTGTCTGGACAGATGCTTTTGACAATCCTCCTGGATCCCTAGATCTTTTCCATCACCTTTTCTGTTACTCTGTTCAGACCTCCAGGTACCAGACTTTGCCTCTGACATCCAAATGTGCATCCTTTAAGTTAAGGAGAAGTATAATACCCGTTTATCTTACTAAGAGAGGTGTCTAAGACAATCTCTCATATGAAACAAGCTATCTTTTCTTAATACAGATATAGAAGATGATGCAATTTTTGAAGTGTTTCCTCTTTTTAGAAAGAAGTACATTATTTAAGAAATTAGCATGCAGAAAACTAGAAATTAATTAAAATCAGCCACTATCATTTTAACAAGTAACTGTTGACTATGTTGCACCTAAAGACAAATGATTAGTGACTGGGAGCTTTGTTAATCAAAGTAAGTTAAGAAATAAAATTTGCAGAGTTAGCTGATTTTGCCTGACATACATAAGTGCACTTCCAGTCTTCCCTGGCTGTCTACAACGAGATCAGAAATAATTTAGTATGAGTCAGGTGCAGGTGAAGCAAAACAGTCAAATGTACTTGTATTTGCAAGCAGTGTCCATCAAAATCCTCCAAGAATGGCTGGATTTGAGTAAATGCTGAGCTTTTCATAGACAGTTCCTAAACATTCACTGATCTCGTGTACCAGATACAGTCCAGAGAATCTTGCTTTATACAGATATGCAGATTTTCATTTAATCTTAATATTCAGAGACTGTATTCCTTTTACTTGCCCAAGTGTAACACTATGATGGTTATGTAAACTGATGCTTGCATTGAGATGTTATTTTGACGTGCATTTTGGTGCCATATGTAAACATCAAACGTGTATCATAACTACTCTTAGTACAGGTCCCAGTTGCATTTAGAAAGAGAAAATTTTGTGATTTTTTTTTTTGACAAAATGGCAATGTGAATTTAGATTTGTGCACAACTGAATTGCAGTTTGTAACTGAAAGTAGCAAACGCAATTACAAATGGGATAACAGTGGATTTGTTGCCTGACTCTACCAATGATTGCCTAAATATACCATTCACTGGTTAATGATGTTATCAATTATTTTACTATAAATTAGCTATTGTTAGCTTGAGGTCTTTTTGCAATGTCTGTGTTAGGTTACAGGAGAATAAATCAAACTCCCAGCTCTTTTTACATCCATAACCATAATGTATGGCTTTTATTAGGAAATGTTAAGTGTCTTATAATGTCTTCTTAATGGACAGTGTGTGCATGTGTTGATGAGGAAAGCCATCTTCCTTCATGCAAAATATTAATGCATGTGGCCTACGTCTCCATAGATACAAGTTACAGAATCATATTTAACCCACGAAATATTCAGTGTACTCATATTCATCTAGTTTAAGAATCCTTTAAGGAAAGAACAAGTTAGAGGTAAATCAGGAGTTGAATTCTAGCAGGTATGCACAAGTGATTGTGAGTAAATGGTACATCATCCACTCCAAAAAAATGCCCCAACAAACCCAAATCACTTTATAAAACACCTATTCCTAAATGAAAATACCCTTATATTAATAAGGGTAAGGAGAATTTATATCCTTCTAGAATTCCAGCCTGTGCATGACAAAGACTCTTAATATTGGTTATAAATTTTTGTCCTTCACCTAAAATATCATAATCCCAGCAAAAGGTTGTTTTAATGTCTGTATCCTTTTCATTGGGACAACATTATCCATTTGGCTTTTGAACCACTTCCCAAAATCTTGAACAAGCAAATTACTTTCACTTGAAATGTGTATTACCAACAGATTCCTGTGTACCAGAGGGATCTGCTATTCACATTGCCTGCTAACACTGGGCTTGATTAATGGAAACCAAGCATTTTGAAGGATACCCTCCAGCCTTGCCTTTTCCTTTCCATGTTCCCTTGGTAGAAATCAGGGATTTGAAATCTGCAATACAACAGCATCATCTTTTCATCTTGTGGTAAATATTTTATTATTCTTTTTATCCCCCACGCTGTTTAAAGAAATTCATTTAAAATATGAACTCCTTTGTTCAGGGAGGAAGTCTCCAAATGGTATGCAAACAAGAATCTTTAGAAATGCAGCAAGATATAACTCCAGGCTCTGCTCCAGCTTTCCCCATTCATTCAGTTTGCAGACCTGGTGTCTCCCTGCTGGAGATCTCTGCTCAGACTCAAAGTCTCCGGCAGCTGCTATTCCACCACACATTCGTACCTGGCCAGCTCCCCTCTCCCTGCTCCCTGCATTTCCACTTCTCTCCTCCATCCATCCAATTTTCTCCCTAATCTGATCTCACTCCTTTGATGCTTCTCAGGAACACTGACCACCCTCCCACACCAAAGCACCGCTCATCCCTACTGAGGGCTGGCAGCAATTAAGCTGTAACAAAGGTACATTTAAGAGTAAAGCCTATGCCAACCAATTTCTTTATGAAGGCACTATCCTCCATCTGTTCCCCTAGTTATCAAGTTGACTATCTTGGGAGTTAATCCTGCTGCTGTTCCTGAAGTAAATGTTCTCAGTACTTTTGACTTCAGGAGCAGAATCGGGCCCTAATTAATGTAATTATCCTCATAACACGAGGAGGTGCCTACTTCAAGGAGTTGGATGACTGTTATAGACCATTTTTATCCACACCTATGCAGTGAACTGCACCAGTGTGCAATCCCTTTCCAAAACAACCGCAGGCACCCGGAGGGGAGGAGTTGTCCTTCAGTAGCAGGCAGAAACCTGTCAAACACAGTGTCCCTTCTACATGAATGAAACCCTTTCCTCTGATTAATACTTTGCATTTCCCACAAGGGAAAAAGATACGGAGTGAGGGGCTGAATTACCCATTTTCAGAGAAGCATGTTCATAAATATTTAACTTGGCATGTATGAGAAAAGGGAAAGGCACTGACTCCCTTTCCAGACCAGGCTGAAACTCCCTGCTACCCCTGGGACTGCCTGCTCCCATAATCCTTTCTCCATCTCGTAAAGGGGAGAGAGCCATTAGCTTATAAGAGGGCTGGACAAGGTGTCTGTCTTCACTGGGGGATGTCTGACTGTAAAAATCTATGCATAGAGGGAAATTACCTGGTGTAATGGAGACCTCTCTGGCCCATGAATGGGACCCTGCCCCAAGCTGTTTTAGGAGTTGTAGGAGCCTGTTAGAAAATAAGAGTCTCTGGAGGCCCACATATGAGTACACAAGCTCAGGCCTTGGTGTCTACTTGTTCCCAATGCACGGGGCCTGCTTGAGAGTGTGGGTTACATCCCAACAGACCCCGCATGATTTCTGTATGGCCACACACATGGATGGCTGCTCTGCTCTGACAGCTGAGAGAACCCTGGCGATGCTGGGAGGAAGTGGGACTGCAGGGAGGTTTGAGTGTTTTGATGAGGGTGCTGATTGCATAGCTTACCCTTGCATATCTGGAGGAGTAGGGATCCTCAAAGAGTGCCCAGATGCGGGGCTGCCACCGTCTCCAGAAGCCCCCAGACCTGCCATCTGGGGAGTCACTAAGTGCTAGGCGTTTTGTCATCTCCAGCTCATCTTCACCATCACCAGAGTCTCCGGTGCCATCTATGTCTCCGTCCTCAGCACTGCTATCCAGGGGCGCCCCACCAAAGCTGTCCAGAGCCTCTTCGGCGTCGCGGTGCTGCCGGTAGGTCATCCAACAGCAGGGCTCCACATCGGTCTCATCGATGCCCCAGAAGGCCAGCTCCTCCTCATACAGGGGCCCGCACACGTCCGCGGGGCAGTGCAGCTTGCCAGTGCGGTAGTAATTCAGGATGTGGGCGAAGACGCCCGGGTGCCGGTCAAAGAAAAACTCATCCGTGCGGGGGTCATAGTCAAAGTGGCTGTGGGCATCGGGCTCAGCGATCCAGGCCAGCCGCGTGCCGGGCAGGGTGCGCAGGGTGCTGCGGTAAGTCTGGTGCCTAGTCCCTCCCACGTTGATCACAATGCGGTCGCTCTCGTCGCCCTGGCCCATCTCGTCTCTTATTAGGCATGTCGCAGACTCATCCAAGCAAGCACGGCAGGCAGCAAGCCCGTCAGGGGACGGCTGCTCGGCGGCAGTCGGTGCCTAAGCCGAGCCGCGCTCCGGGCCCGCGGGGGCGAGGGGCCCCGGCCAGCCCCGCTCCCCCGGGGCCGCTCCGAGGCGATGCCGGTGGCGGTGGCTCTCGGCGCTGCGCCGCCTCCGTCTGGAGTCAGACGCTCGGGGTCCGCGGNCGGCTCCCGCCGCCGCGTCCGCCGCTCCCCCGCCGCTGCCGGGACAGGGGTGCCCGCTCCGGGCTGCGGGGAGAGCGCTCTCCCGCCCCGCTCACCTTCCCGCGGCCGCGCGGTGGTCACACCGGGGGTCCCCTTCGGGAGCGGTGGGTGTCGCGGTGCTGCCTCTCGCTCGGCTCTGAGCGACCCTCTCGAGCACCACTGACGTGAGTCACGGCTGTGCTCGTCCTACGTGAACTGGACTCGCTGAAGGGCAAAATTCAAGATCTCCCCAGGCATAAACTTCTTGCCTCACGAGTAGGGGTACCCAGGGTTGTCATGTCCTATCGTGTCGCGCTTCTACTTGGTCCCACACACCTACACCACTTCTCCATCTTTTCTCTGCTTTTCCTACTGTTCACTTGGGTTTTTTCCTAACACCTGTGTTGGTAGGAAGATGCAATTTCGGTTTGTGTTTTTTATTCTTTTTTATTCTCATTAATTCACAAATAATAACAAGGGAAGTTTCAAACACCACCCCCCCACCCCCTCCCCCCAGTTCCTGTCTTGCGAGGAGCATGAAGAACAGCAGGAAGATGGTTGTGTGGAAGGGAAGTAAGAGAGGTATGTAGACATGTTCTATATTTGTTTTATTTGCTACCAGTGTCTCAGGAGGAATGGGCTTATGGAAGAGCCTGGAGAGCTGAGCCTTTGTGGATTGACCATTGGAGGTCATGTCACGATGAATGGATAGGGCGGTGAGACATACAGTTGAAGAGTGCATGGTTAGGGAATGCTGATGGAGTGTACAAGTGCTAGGGACAACATGATGCTCAATAGAAGAGAGCAGACCAGGGGAATGTAGTTAGGTTGAACTTCAAAGTATGACAGAAATTCAGATGTGCGGGAACAGCCGGTGAAGAACAAGTGGAGGGCTGTCAAGGAGCACTCAGTGTGCTCAGGTTTGTGAGAGGAGGTGTTTGGTTACCTGCAGCTTCCTTGCAGAGTGTTGCACGGTTGGGATGCAGAGAAGAAAACTTTGCAGTAGCTGTGGTAAGATGTACCAAAGAGGTCTAACCAGCAGATTTGTCTGTGAAAATGGCAACAGACTGGTCTTGAAGCCGGTGGGGTAGAATGAAGGCCTGGGACCTGGTGCTATTTGTGTGCGACTCTTGGGAAAAGGGAGGGAAGACAGTAGGAATGGGAGCGTTACTCAGATCAGCTATGAATGAGAAATGGGAAAGTGAGGCTAAATCAAGGCAATGCTGCACTTCAGCTAGCATAAACTGATGAAGAAATCTCCAGGAAGAGATGCCAGGCAGCAACTTGAGCACTGGGACTGAACAGAGGCAGAAAGGTTGATGACAGAGGGAGAATCTGAGAATCACAAGTACAGAAACACTATCTAAAATCCTTGAGAATTGCCAGTCAGAGGACACAGAGGGAAAAGAGGGCTGTGAACCCAAGCCTGGCATTAAGAAAGGAAGAGAGGCTGTTGACTCACTGACAGAAATAATACATGTGAAAATTCTTTTTAATCATAGTAAGTGCCTGCTTTTGCTAATAAATAGACCTGGGGATCAATGGGAAGGAACTCTAGGGTAGGTTCCGAGAGTCAACGAAGGCTGTGGAGGGCAGGTGACCCAGGAAATATGTTAAGGGCCTGTGAATCCTAGGCTTGTGGGTCCTTCTGGTCACATCCACAAATGTAAAGACTCTTTCCCAGCTCATTAGCTCCTGCCTTCCATGTTACCTTGCCTGCAATGAGTGATTCCTCTTTAGGAATTTCAGTGTTGGGATCTAAGGTGACTGTGGGGATGAAAGGGATATTGTGCAGCTTCTCTTGCTTGGATTTCTCTTCTTGTCTGGGGGACTGAAAGAGGGTGGTGCAGGACCTTAGATGTCATCTGGGAGTATATGTTAAAAGCTAGAAGCTTTTTTAAAGACAGTTTTCATGGACTCAGGTGAGGAGGCCACACTTAAGTGACCTGCAAGGTTTCTTTGAAGATACTAAAGCTGTAATTGATGAAGGAGCATTGGTAGAAACAGAAGAGTTGGATACTTCAAAAGACACGCAAGAGAGCCCCAAATCAGAGACTGGTAGTCAAGCAGGAGCTTGTGAGATCTGGAGCAAGATAGCTGCTGAAATAGAAGGTCTTTTAGAAATATAAATTGGAACCTAAGTTTAGACATTATTTTCGTGTAAAAATGAAAGATAACATAGTGTTTGAAGTTTATGTTGAAGCTTGAGAGGGAAAGTGTTCAAAAATAATATCTTTATTTAAAAAGGATCGTGGCGCAAAATAACTGCATATTAAGGCACAAAGAGTTTGCTTTGCATGGTAGATTACAGCATGATTTGCATTTGATTAGCCATAGTTAATAACACCAGATAGATGGCTGTTGGTTTGCACGGAATGAAAATTTTAATACAGTCTAGAAGCTGCTGTGTTTGAGGAAAGTTTTGCTTTAAGCTTGCCATATAGCAATATAAAATTCTAGTTTAATTCTAAGAAATAATTTTCCATAATTAGAAATGTTTGGGTTATGATAGACAAAACATATCAACTAATTTTTCAAGTTCCAATTTGCAGACAAAAACTTCCTATGGAATTTTGATTAATCCTAAATTTAACAGTGGCACTTCTGTCCTCCTAGTCCCATGAAAAATAACAATGTTATAACTGGGTTTTATTCTGGTTTATGTTTGCCATCTTTAAGTCTTTAAACATCTGGTTTATATTTGATATCTTTAAGGAGGACTTAATGTGAAGGTGGATGTTTAAGTCCAGGAGTTATCTAGTCTTTCTGTGATACTACTTGTCATTTTAAGTTAAATTATTAATTAATCTTACTAAGTTTTACATGTTAAAAAGAACTAAACCAGCTTTAATAATGCTGGGAGACCCCTGTAGGAAGCACGGAGTTGGTAGGTTATCCGAATAGTTCACAGTCTGTTTGGAAAAGGATTATGGTTAAGCAGCAGCAGCTGCAGGTGTTATCAGAAAAAATTTAAATGCATTAAAAGCTATTCACCTTGGAAATACATTTTGCATCCTGAACTGATTCTAGTAACTGGTGAGAGATTTTGATGATCATCTATGTTGAGCTGGGGCTGACCAAAATCTGGCATAAGTGAGGAAAAAAAGCTGTAGAGTTTAGAAAGGTCTCTCTGAAGGCCTCCCTTGTGACACACCTACTACTCAGGAGAGTATATGTGCACTTTGAGCAGTCCTGTTGGTCTACCTATAATTTTAGCTATTCTTCTAATTCAAAATTTTTAGTGGTGAGAGTGGAAGAACAACTTTAAGCCATAGATATATTTTAGTTTCTAAACTGCTGCGTAGCTGACTTGGAGTGAGTCCCCTTACTAATTTTATCACTGGTGTTAGGTCACCTCCCTGTTCTGATGACACAGGAAGAGTAGCTCCTTCTTTCCCCTCTGTATCTGGTGTACCGGGATCACCTTGTTGCCCTATACTTCAGCATCCCCAGTGTCATCACATACAAGGAAAGGTAGGTTGTCTTTCAGACTGAAGTCTAAATTCTGTCTACAAACTAAAAAAAACCTGGTGGGTTCACATGCTATTCTTTTGTTAATGCCCCTGCTCCCTACATCTTTAGCTGAGAACTGCAGTGATTTCTGTCTAACTCTAAGGGAGCTTTCTTCCCAGTGTGGGAGATGACTGAGCATATATTCCCTAATACTCCTAAATTTAGTAACGCATTAATTTGAAGTAGAACTTTAACATTTTATTTTATTTTATTTTATTTTATTTTATTTTATTTTCATTATTGTTTGAAGATATTTTGCCACTTACCAAAGATGCTGGATTGACAGATCCAAATCCCAGTGCTATACAGGCACAGAAATTAAAAAATGCACATTAGGAAGCTTTGCTGTATTCTTTGGTGCTTTACCAGTGTGTCAAGAGTACCTGATTCTGGACACGTCTGTAGCCTGTTCCTTCACTGGGGATTCTAGTGAGGATACCAATAATGGTGTCAGCTGAAGAAGCTCCCACTCCTGAAATGTAAGCCCAGCTCTGAGTTCATCAGTCAGGTTATCTTCAAAGAAAAAGATTGACCCACTGTAACAATAAGAAGAGGAAAGGAGATGTTGAGAGAACCTGTGACTTTGTGCACAGCTATGAATACAACTGGAGAGTACATTCAAAATATTTGAAAGCTGGAGGAGGCTGAGAGAATTATCTGTGAGAGTTATAATCTCAAAAGAAAAGGCAGCCAGGGTTGGAAGGCCAGTTTTGCAATGCTTGAATGCTATAATTCAGCCTATGCTTTCTTGTATTAAATTCATGACAACTCAACAGTATTTCAGTGCAGTTCTTTATCAGTTTTAGATTACATCATGCTGTGAATTGCTCTATCTGTTAGCATTGATCCTTGTAAATCATTTGGTTTGAGGTCTTCAAATGGAAAGCTGTGATGTACTTCAGCATGCAATGTACTCATTTTGTCCTTGAAAATCATTTAAAAATAAAGCAGCTGCAATTGCATAGATGTTATTACTTTTCTGAAAGGCTAGATTTACCCCTCTGAACTGTCATTAATTGGATGAAAGCCTTTCATAGGAAGAATGAGAATGGAGAAAAAAATTGTTGGTTGGTGCTTGATGTTGACTGAAGGAGTCATAGAGATGCTGCATGTCTGAAGAACTGTGTAGCCCAAAGCCTGACACAAAGTCATGATGCTTTTAATGCGAGTAACCAGAGCAGCAGAAGTTATAGCTAGCTAGTTTCTGCACGTTTATAGCTGGATTTTTTTATTCCTAATTACTTTGGTTTTGCTTGAATATGTACTTCATTTCCATCCATGTTCTTCAACTGTTGCATGGCTTTGCTTTCAGCTAAGAAGCATTTGCTATGCTCTGCCTTATGAGTTGCACTTGTTCTTCATCCATTTCTACTGGGCTGACATTTGTGAGTGAAGGTTCTTTTTGATTTGAAAATTCCTTCGGGATCCTCAGAAAGTTCACATCAAACTGTGAGATAAATGGAAGCTGCTCTGGAAGAAAATTGAAGTAATATTGTGACACGTTAGAGATCATCTTTGGTCTTTATTCACTCCATTAACTAAGAGAAACTCCCACCTGAATCCATTTGGTTTTGCTGAAAATTTATGGGAGATGGAACCGAGCAGATACAGTGATGGAGATGGTGCACACAAGTAAGGTGAGGTGGTGGAAGGGGTGTTCTGCTGCTTGCTGAAGGACTAGGGAGATTTCCAAACTCTCTTTCCTGTAGGGAAACTGTCTTTCCTGCTCCTTCCTGGCAAAAAGGGCAGTAAGCACTGCAAACAACTGCTGAGTGGTCTGTCTCACCCCCAGCTTCCTAAATCCACCATGTAGCTGGAGTGGGTGAGACACTGCTTTTGGAGCACATCCTCCACTCAAGGCTGTAGTAAAAGTGTCAGGATTTGTGTTTGTTGAGACACTCTGCCAAAACAGAAGTAATTGTTCCTCAAGAAATCATGGGCCTAAATCACAGCAAAAGCTACTTTATGTATCTGAAATTAGGCATACAGCTAATGCACCACTTTGTTACAATGCGGAGTTATGGAAGAATATAGATTTGTCCCTTGTCTTCTTCGTGCTGATCTAGGTGTGATCCAGCAAAAAAACAGCTGGTGACGAGGAAAATTGAGCTGACACAATTGGAAGTTTCCTGTCAGCACATAACAAAAACACCCTTATCTAAACTTGTGTTACTGTGAGCTGAGCTCAGTCATCCTGAGGGCTCCCAATGTGCATTGGCAAAAGAGCAATTCCAACATAGGTCAGAACTATTTAACTCCTACCATGTACTGTAGCTAGAGTTTCAGAAAGGGCCAGGGACTTGGCTTTATTTTATTAGTTGATTTGTTTTGGGGAGTCCTAAAAGGTCCTTGACTTTCTCAGACTGGCCTAGTCAGTCTTTTCTGAAAACAAAACTCTACTAATGCTGTCATTACGTTTTTAAGATCTCAGCCAATTTGCAGGTGCATGAACATAGCAACAGACACAAACACATAGATACAGACATATGTATTTCACAACTACTATATACAGAATACAGAACAGGAGGTGCTAGTCTTTTCTTGAAAAAGGCATGCAGCTCTCAGCGCTGCAAGCGTATCTTTTTCATTTAACCACCAAAAAACCAGGAAAAAAAATAGGGTCTGTTTCTGACCAAGGAGTATGGAATATGCTCCATTTTATAAAATGTATATGGTTTCCCATCCCATTTCTCTAATACATCAAAATAATTAGAACATTTCTTCTCTTTTTTTTTTTACTGAAATGAGAACTTTATTTTTGTTGAATGATTCACTTTTCACAGCTGTTATTACTTCTTTAGCCTACTCTGAGTTCACAGTAGTAACTGAAATGTCCTCAGACAAGCAAATGGGAAAATGGCCTGTAAGTATTGTTATAAATGATTTGTAAAACTTTAGATGTTGAAAGGTAAGAGTGATTTAAATAAATCTCAACAATGCTGACTCAAAGGTTTAAAGCATTGCTTAAATCCCTTGATTAACCCAGCTTCTCAATATTTGACATGAATCAATAACTCTGAGATGTCTTTTCTCTCCTCTAGCTTGGTAAATATTTACGCAGCCAGTCCCATGAAATATGACATTTAATCCTGTTGAAGTAATTATTTGAATGCTGCATATGAAGAGGTATAAAGTATAATAGTTCCAGTGATGCTAGTTAAATAATTGGCACTAAGGATGAAATCTGCTGCATTTCTTTTGTCTATAGCCAGGATTTATAGAATATAACTGTGAGTAAATGGAAAGCAAAATCCACTTGCTGTCCCAAATCTTGGACCAGCTGCTGGGAATGCAAGTTTCTTTATCCTGCCTCATGCCTGGGCCTGTGCCTTAGCATTAACAGCAGCCTTTTGTTCCGGTTAAATGATGTGTTGAGAGCTAGATTAAAGCCAATAGTGAAGGGATGGCACCTCTATTAACTTGTCCTCTGCCTTTCCTCTCTGGAGCATACTATAATGAATGCTCTCTGCACTCCAGGAAGCAGGAAGATGCTCTACCCAGAGTTTCCAGGACCTGGGGAAGACATCTGTAGAAATCCAGTGCAAAAGGACTATACCAACCCTCCAAATTGTGGCTGGAATTCCTGGTAACATGCAAGATTTGCAGCAGGTTTGTATTTAAATGATTTAGTTTAAGAAGCACAGTGATGTGCTTGTTCCTATGACACTGCACTTTTAGTCATTGTTTACTGATTCAGTCTGATTCATCCGTGGATTCTGCCAGGTTTTGCAGTTTTAGTCTTTGCCTCTAGGTAGTCCAGCAGTAGAAGGAATTGGGGAATAATGAGGAAGCAGAGAAAGATCACAGTGGGACAAGATATTCAGAGTTGGCCAGCAAGAAATCAGAATTGGGTCTTCCTTCAGAAATGCTCCATTCTCATACAAATTTGGACCTTTCTGTTCTTCTAGGATGGATTCTCATCCTAAGAGGGCCTACAATAGCATGTTTATTGGCTTTCCTATGAAGCAATGAGAAAAAAGCAGTGTCCAGTTCTCAAATCTATAATAAAACCCTTTTTTTTTCCTTAGAAAATTTTCCAGCTATAATAAAAAATACGATAGATTTCTACAGGTTGTTCTGAAATTGTTCTTCAGCTTATCCTGCCTGTTAAAAAGTGGAGGAAAAGATTGCTTGTGTGGTAGTAACTCAGGATGTGGGCAAAGACGTTTTTTATTTGCTTTATCATGCCAAACCCCTTAAGAACCCTTCATTATATGGAAAGGTCTTCATGCAGAAGTGCTGAAGTGGTGCTGTGCTTGTGTGGCTCGGTTTGACCTCTGCATAATCCAAGCAGAGAGATGTATGGTCCAAAGGACAGTGCACCACTGAAAAGGTGACGTGGGAAGTCACGGAAATTACTGTCAGTTTTCCTGAGTTTGTGCTTATACAGCCCTTAGGAGGTATTTTGACTAATATATCCACAAATATGTATAATTCTGGTTAGGGCAAAATCCAGATTGCATTTGGGCTACTAATGGAATCTTCTTCAGTTTTGCTTCCATATTATGTTGTATTGCTTGTCTTAATTCCATACTCAGTTGCTTAGAAATTGAGTATTTCTCCCCTCCCAACCATAGACTGAATAGGATCTGCAGAATGCTGCTTCTATTTAGGGATGTATTTTCAGGTACTTTGGGATTTAAAAAAAAAAAAAATGTTTCTAAACAAAGGTTTTCATTTTCAGGTACACCTGAAAGTTTTGAAGGCCCAAGAGATTTGGGGGGAGTTGGTCCCGTTGGAAATCAGGCTAGAGATAATATATCAAAGTATGAATTAAAACTTTCAAAGATGGAAATATAAAACTGATTATCTTGGTTAAGAAAAATATGCTGCTTACACTGGCCAATTAATGGTAATGTGTAGATAGCAAGTTAACAAGTACATAAAATAGCAATGGAACAAATTAAGAGGGGAGCCTTAATGTGCATAGACGTTTGCTCTCTCAACCAACGTTCCTAAAGGGTCAGCTGCAAGTCTGGAAACATAAACACTGGTGTCTAAAATAGAAAATGTTATTTTGGATTTTTTTTTCTCTTTCTCCATTGTGTTTTACCACAAAACCAAACAAAAAAAGGCCACGGGTAGTGGTCATGGAGTGCTTGAAGGGCATTTGCCTTCCCTCATCACAAAGTGAAGGTATGTCAGACACTTTTAGCTACAAAACATACATGCAGGAATCACTGTGTTCATGAGATCTGTGAGGACTAAGTGATCTGATCAATCTTTTCTGTATCTCTTGTTAATAATAATTAGTTGTACTTAAAAGAAGGAATAATGTTTTGGCACCCACATTTGAGGAATAGTTGGTTTGGGGTTTTTTCCCCCCTCAGATGCACAGCAGAACTCAGAATTCTTATGGCAAAAGAAGGCCAGAGAGCAGATGAGGTGAAATGACAGATTCGGGTAAAACATGAGCAGGCAGCTCACAACAAGCGAGTTCAGTGCGTGACAATCTTCCTGCCCTTCCCTAGGGACTGAGCAGAACAGTTCAAGAAGGAGCAGATGGAAACAGCTGCCAACAGATGAGTACTGGAATGGATTCAAGCCACACTACTTGTTGGAACTTGAGAGCTTGTGATGGCCTGAGCTTCCCCAACCACAGGTATCTAAGATTTGGAACCAGGCAGCTGTCAGTCAGTTCTTATTTATGAGGACCAGAAAAAACCCACTGTTGTCTTATGGTGTGGGGAATCTTGTAAGCTGTGGCTGCAGAGAGTACTAAAGATAAAAGAACCCTACTAAGATATTTCTCATGAATGTGTCTCTCTCATAATCCGTTCACTGAAAATGGTTGTTTCTCTTGACCTTGAGCTGAGATTTAACAGGTGAGTAAAAGATAAATTTAGGAAATGAAGTGATGCAATGCTGACACTTTTATGTCTTCTTGCATAATTTCGAGCATACAATGAAGAATAATAAATGGCAAATGCTAAAGTGTCCTTGGCAAACAAACAAACAAAATAGCACCCTGTGATATTTTTACCTTTGTTTCCCCTCACCACACACACTTTTTACTCCCACAGAGCTTGAAATATTAACCCAGCATGTTAATTTATTTCTTCCAGAGTTGCCCTGACCATTGCATTTAACATCTCTCTTGGAAGTACTTCAAACCAAGTGGCTGGCTCTATCTCTAGCTTTGTTAATTAGGCACATTACTTGGTTGCTTTTTCTCATATCGCTTAATGTAATTGGCATTTGTGAAGCTTTTGAAAGGCATGTTTGGGACTACGTTTTGTGCAGCTGGCTTTCAACTGCAAGCTGTTTCAAGTGTGTAGTTCTGTAGAGGACAGCCTTTGAGAGCGTAGAGCATGTGTGCCTTGCACATACCATGCTTCCTTTCCAAAGGGAACAAAGGGATGGAAGTGTGGCCTGTCCCACACAAAGGAATATGTGTGACACATGAACCCCCCTGCATACATTTGTATATCTATGGCATTGGATCTTTAATGAGACGAATCCTATGTAATTGGATCTGTAATTATGTGTCCTGGTTGAAGAATGGGTCTTGTCTTTACAAGCTGTTGTATAAATGCTTTGCTCTGTGATGGTCTTCATCCCAACCTGTGGGCCACACATAGGAATACCTTGCCATATGGACACAAAAGCCTGTGGTTTTTCCATAAAAGTGCATCTTTGAGCATCCATACTCAAACCATGAGTTTGTACCTGCTGTAATAATTCCAGCAGATAAGGGTACCAATACTGTGTCAACTGCCAGCAAGACTGATGAATTTACACTGGGAAGGAATTCGGCTCATTGATTTCAGTTATCGTGGTGTGAAATGATACTCTCTACCCGAGCTGAGAAAGCGTTAGAAGGGAGAGTTTAGGGGCAAAATAAAGGAATGTGTACACTAAAAAAAGATGTCAAAGTCCTGTTTTTCATGGAAAGGCTGCCCTCCGGTGGCCTGGAGCAAAGCCTACACACTGCTTGTTGATTCAATAATGTATTTTCACACTGCAGCAAGCAGCAGCTCTCAAATGTAGATTGTCTAGGGTCCCGCCTCAGGAGAGCCACAGGTGCCATAAAAACAAGTAAAGAAGTTCAGAAAAAAAAGATATTGCTTTATTTGGTTTAGGATTCAGAAGAAGGGCATCAGTATGAAAGAAAGGAGTGTTGTGTGGCCAAAGTAAAATGAATCATAGAATGTTTGGGGTTGGAAAGGACCTTAAAGATCATCTCATTCCAACCTGTCTGCCGTGGGCAGGGACACCTTTCATTAGACCAGGTTGCTCAGAGCTCCATCCAACCTGCCCTTGAACACTTTCAGGGATGGGGCACCCACAACTTCTCTGGGCAACCTGTTCCAATGCCCCACCATTCTCACAGTAAAAATTTCTTCATAATATCTAATCTAAACCTACTCCCTTTCAGTGTGAAGCCATCCCCCCTTGTCCTGTCACTACATGGTCTTTTAAATTGTCACTGTTCATCTTTCTTGTATTGTCCCTCCAGGTACTGGAAGGCCACGCTGAAGCCTTCTCTTTTCCAGGCTGAATAATCTCAACTCTCTCAGCCTTCCCTCGTAGGAGAGGTGCTCCATCCTTCTGATCATCCTGGTGGCCTTCTCTGGACTTGCTCCAACAGGTCAGTATCCGTCCTGTGCTGAGGACTCAGAGTGGGATGCAATGCTCCAGGTGGGATCTCACCAGAGCAGAGTAGTGGGGAAAATCACCTCCCTTGGTCTAGCGGCCAGGATTTGTGCCCTACTGAGGGACTTTGTCACCAGAGAATTGCATCATGGTCCTGCTGTTATCTGCGGTTCCTGTGCATCTTCCCCACCTGCCTTCTGGCAAGCAGCCTGTCTGCCCCAGGACCACTGCTCTCAGCACAGGCCTTACAATGCCTTCAAAGACCTTCCATTTACTCCCTCCTTTTGTCTTTATTTTTCACTTAAAACAAAGAAGAATAGAGTGGTGCCCCAAAATCTGTCTAGCAGTAAAAAAGCCAAAATTAACCGTAGTGTTGCTACATTTTTTCCTCTCTGTTTCTCTAGAAGGCTTTTGGTAGGGAAGAGTTTGGTTTTTCCAATATATTTTTCCTGATGTTCCTGGTATACAGGGCTCCAGGGGCTGACTGAAGGCTGTGAATAATTTTGCTGTTTCTGCGCCAACAAACCTTATATTATGGAAAGATGATAGAACATGGAATTCACCAAGCAACGATTTTAGAAAGAAATGCAGTTTACATTTTTCCCAGCAGATGTGGCTGTTGGACCAGAAAAGGCTCAAGGTCAGTTCAGGTGGGTTAGGGAGGACTGTGGAGATTGGGAGACCCCCTTTTACTGCCATGGGTATGCAGCACTAGGTAACTGCGCTGAGACACACACTTCTGAGTGAATCTGACTCCAAACAAAAAAACCCAACACCCCAATCATGTGATTAACAACCTCCCTCAATCATGTGATTTAGTGGGTTACTGTCTGTTAGAGGTTTTAGTAAATTTTTTTATAAACAGCTACACTATTTGCCTCCCTATTAATAGATGTGAGGTTATTCACTGAGGATTACATAAAATAGCACACCTGTTGATGTTGCTAAGATGTCTGTAGATGATAAAAGTTGTTGGGGTTTTAGAAAGAAAATGTGAGTTCAGTGCCTTGTTGACTGTTATTGGGAAACCCCTGAGGTTTTCTGCCACCCCATTGGTACAGGATATGTCAGTTTTCACCATTAACTTACAGTGTTAAGGTCTTTATTCAGAAGTGTCTGTGTATGCAAGATGTAGGTCTCTGGGTCCACAGGGAAATTTCTAAGTGTCTTATACTGGCCCAAGTGGCTCTTCTGTATTATGCCAGGGACCATCCTCTCCCTTGTTAGGCCTGAAATGTCAAATATTGAAAGGTCTCCACTTAATGACATTCCCAGTTGTGCAACCAGCCTGTTGAGAAGGGAGCATGCCACATCCATCAAGGAGAGGAGGTCATGGCTGTTCAACAGTTTTACTAGAAAACCAGTGATTTGAAAGGCTGAGGGAGGGCGAGCTGATAGTAAATAGTGCTTAATGACGTACTTGGATGTGCCTCCCAAGATGATCTCTAGGTCGTGCTGTCAGAGATTTGCACTCTGACTCTACAAAGACCTTTTTACCACCGCTTGTGAAGCCAAGACTGCCACATGTAAGTTATGTGAAATGACCTTCATACCATCTCCTGCTATCACAGGCGCCGTGTCAGCCACCCATTTAGGAACGGCTGTAGGCTTTCAGCACTATTGTGGGGGCAGATTCTGGTTTGTACTTTCAAGATCAGGTGAGCACTAAAGCCTGGCAGCTTGTTCAGAGGGTTGTGCTCGGGGGGATCGGCACATCTGAAAGCGTTGTGACAGAAATGGGTCAGTGACCAGAGCACGAGCAAAGGGTCACAGCAGGGAGTTTGTCCTGCCTTTGCACTGCTACGTGAACACCATCCCAGACAGTATTATGTGCAGTAGTCTGAAAATATTCCTACTGAAGCTGGAAATATTCCTACTGATTTCAAGGAAATTTTTAAACAAAAAGGAACTATTAATTTATTGTCATCAAAATTCATAAGGTATGAGGTACAAATGTTTCCTCATCTGTTTTGGATGTAGTTGTTCTGAAGATAGCAGTTTTGGCCCTTTGCACACTTTGAGCCTTTCAAATATCTCTGCAAAATACAAGATGTAAAATGAAAACTGTTTTTCCTTCCACTTTCAAGTCAAGGGAGTTTTGTAAGGGCTTTATCTTGAGTTGAAAATGACAAGTCATTTTAGAAGAGCAGCATCTGGTGTGAAGCAACTGCCAATTTAATATTTCTTTAATATATTTGGATACAGATAATAAAATCTTTTTAAAGGGAAAAAATACACCAGGAATAGTTCATATATCTTTTACCTAAAATTGAACGTTCAGTATGTGAAATACTTCTGTAACAGCTTCAATGATAATGCGGGAAATGGTGTTTAAAATTGTTATTTGAAAACTCAGGAATTTTATTGCACTTCGTTGTGAAATATTGAAAATAGGAAAAGGATCCTCTTCATTCTCATACTTGCAAATGATCTGATGAAATGTAAAATCGGAGCATTTAGTATATGTAAGTGAGGTATAAATTTATTCCTCTTCACTTTTTCCATAGCAATGGTTTGAGTGAGATAAACCAGTAATACTGTGTTTGTCATACAGTGCTTTCTTAAGTTACCAAATCAAACCAAACATTCCTAAAATGCACACTTATCATTATGTTCGAAGACAGCTACTTTCCTTTAATTGTTTGTATCTGGATAACTTTCCCCTTGGAGGTAGTGTTCCTTAGGAAGCGTCATACTGAACTGGAACCTGTGTGATATAAACTTTGAGACTATCAGCGTGTGGAGCGTATCTGTGAACCAAGTTAGGCTGCACTTTGTCTTGTAGAATCAGCCCTAAATGCCTAAATTCATCTCCAGGAGCCCAGTTTAAGAACCAAAGTTTGTAAATGTTGGATCAGTCTTGCATATGCTCCTTGGCTGTGTCATAACTAAAGTTAAGCTCCGAATCCAAATATTACTAGCTTCAAAATATTTATTCATAGACTGGGATATGCTTCTCTCAGTAACGTGCTGTCCTCTTAATGCATAGGGCTTTGTAAATAATAAATTTATTGCCTTAGAAATAAACAGGAAGAAATTGCACAGGGAACAATTTTCCTTATCTAAGTAAAAAAAATAAATATATCTGTAACCTAAACATGTATTTATCAGTGCTGATGCCCTTTGGCCTTACCCCAGTGAACTTTTCTCACTGACATCAATGGGAGAAAGATGGGCTCTGCATAGGAAACCTATGAATATTTTTTCTTCATCATCCATCCATCTATTTTGGGATGTGCTAAATGCCTGTTCTCTGTTGTAACATTAACATCAGTATGTGGAAACTCGGGTGGCTAAAATAAATCGGTGAAATGCAATATACATGACTTCACATGGAACTGCGTGCACATTGTTGAGTACAAGTGCCCTGTGCCTGCTCTGCTGTGCCAGCCCTACAGCCAGGTACCCCATTGTGTCCCTCTGAAGTCGGGTGCAAGCAAGGCAGGCATGAACTGTGTGCTGCCAGTATGTCCAGAGCCCCTGTCATTCCTGAGGTGGCAAAATAGTTTTTGGTTGTCATTAAATGGCAGTAAAATTGATACTTTTACCAGCCTTAAATTATGGGGATTAAAAGATCTTTAGTATTTCACAAAGCATTTTTTTTGATCTTTTGCACTGTGGGCCTGATTGTTTGCTGAAGGTAATGAAAATGATATTGATGTGTGAGGTCCTGATTTGTGAGGCAATTGTCTCTCCTTAGCTTTTGTAAGTTAGGGACGCAGGCTTCCAGCTAACCTGGGCCATTTTTCCGACCTTACTAGAGATCCTCCTGATTTGTGCTAGTACAAATTAGCACATTCTCAAATTCGTCTGATTTTTATTTTTCATGGAAAAATGAAAGGGGTAAGCTCAATCTTTATCGGCTGGAGTGTTTTCTGCCCACAGGGAAATCAATAGGAGACCTTTACAAAGTTGAACTTTGATGAAGATGCTGAGTGGCCAGTCCTGCCTCTGATCCGTGGGAGCCTGGGCTGCTCCACAGAATGGTCCTGCGCCTCAACACTGATTTATCATCCACCATGACCACAAGCTCATGGATGAGGAAGGAATATCCATGGCTGCTACCATCCCTGCCCCTCTGGCTTCAGATAAATCAGCAAGCTTGGAGCATGACTTCCCCAGTAATAAGGAGAAGCAGCTGCATTGCTCTGCTCAACACACAGCAGCTTGCTTCTCTCCACAGAACATTGATCTTCAAGGCCCTACATTATTAAATAAGTGGGAGACGTTCCCTGGAATTAGCTGTTCCCTCTCTCTTTTTCCTGCTTAAGAGGTAAGAGCTGCACAAACTCCTTCTTTAATAGTTGCCTAACAGAGAATACAATGACTAATCTGTCATCAAAGTATTTAGGGATGATGATGATACCTGGATTGGTTTTCAGTATGTTTTTTGTTTTTATTTTACTGTGATGTTTATACAAAATCCATAAATCATAGGGATGTGATAAGAAACAGGTTGTAGTTGCTGGTTATTGTCCAGCTGCACAGAAATGCCCTGATGGTTACTTTCCAATGACAACCAGCTCAAGGCTTAACATTTTTCAGTTGCACAGCCAGCTTTCAAGGTTACACATAGATACTGAATGAAACAGAGCCCACTGGTTATTTTTAGAGAGGCTCTAAACAAGAAGTAAATCCCTGGAGCAATGCTGCCAGAGATGCATAAAGTTCAAATCCAAATTAAAACTGCCTATCTTTGGCCTAAATTCCAACTTGAACTTGAGGAAAACTGTGATCTGTAACTTGAACTTTATGACAAAAACTCCTTTGCAATTAATTTCTAATACCTGAGAATACATGAACATGGTACAAACACTTGAAAAACAGAACTTGAATGAAAAATGTGAACATTTGTCCAAAAATGTAGTTATTGGTCTTGTGAGATAGTATTGTATGACTTTAAGTTTCAGTAGCTACATTAGAATTTGGAGAGTCTAATTTTTTGTGCTTCCTAGTTTCAACACATCTTTGTAAGATCAAGTCCTACAGTAATTGTAAATTTTGGGGGCAGGAGAAACATGATTATTTACTGATCCCTTTAATAATGACCTGTGATGCTCAGGTCTTGGTTTAGCAATGACCACGACAGAATATGAAGAAAGTAGACCCCTTGTAAGCAGCATATGCAAAGTAGTGCAACTGAAGCATGTTCTTGATTGCTTTGCTGAATCAGAGCCTGTATCTTCTTCCTGCCAAGGCAGAGATCTAATACCACTCCTAAATGCACTAGTAATTCTAGAAGCCCTAATGAAAGTCAAGATAACACCACAGATTTTATAAATAAGGGTCTTTATTTAGAATACTGTTGAAAACATTCTTGGCAACCACATCGTATAAATATATAAAGTTAAAGTTTGACACAACAAACCAAGCAATATTAAATATTTTTAAAATTTTCCCCTTTTTAAGTTTTGCTTTTGTTTCTTTTTTTAAAATTTTATTTCTTTTGCTCTTTTTTCCTTTTTTTCTTTTTTCTTTTTTTTTTTGGAAAGCAACTCTTATTTACAATTATACAAAAGTTTTATAAAAAATGGTCCGCAACCTTATTTTGGCCAGAACAGGAGTAATAGGAAGGATCTGTCATGCCACTACTGCTGTAGATTTCTATTTTCCTCCACATTCAAGAGCCAACTTCCTATTCCCCACGGCCCAGATTAAACATTGGCCATTTCCTGGTATACAATTTTATCTCTAGACATATTAAATAACTTTAGTTTAACAACCAATAAATAACTATGTGTATTTTGAAGTGATACAGATTTGCAAAGTTATATAGTTGAAGGAATTTTCAGTGATATTTTAAAACTGGAACAAGTCTTAAGAAGTCTTTTCAACCTTAGAAGGCAGGTCTTGAGCGTGGCCAAATTGAGCAAATTGTTTTCCGTGCAGTCCAGCTGGAGGGGTCCTTATAGCACTTGGTAGATGGGGTTGCTGCTGCTGTTATCCTGGGGAAGTGGGGTGCAGTTGGTGGGGGAAGGAATTTGGGCTCCACTATCACTCAGACTCACTCCTTCTGGAGGGGAACAGGGACTCCCTTCAGCAACAGTTTCCACTGGAGGCAGTATAGGGCATGTGGAATTAT
>VYZQ01013103.1:63045-77122 GCA_013400655.1 Mystacornis crossleyi | reverse complement strand
ATATTTTTGAAAAATTGAAATAGGGTCAGACAGGAAGTCTCATGTGAAGTTTTGCACTCAGACCATGAAATAAAATCATAGATTGTGAAAGAACAAAGCTCACATGTGACTTCATTTCTACTCCGTTTTCAAAGTGCTGCTGGCCAAGAAGGTAACAGAAAGGCACTGAGTGACTTTTGTTTACATAGGAGAACTTTCCTAGTCAGACTAATAAAATTCTGTTTGGACACCTTTATTAAAAATGTGACCTTTATATAATGATTACTTAAACTGCTTTCTATGTGATGTAAACCAAGGTGAAAAGAAATATTGCTCATATCAGTAAGATATCTTACACAATGTATATCACCTAAACCTTGAGGACAGTCTAAATGCCCCCACTCACCCACTGGGAAACAGAACTATCTAGGGTAATGCTCTTTCATCACAAATTTGTCTCCTGGAAACATTGCATTTGCTATGAATTAGGAAGGGGAAAAATCACAGTCATGCCCAGTGAGTCGTCTGTGGTGAACTATAACTCTGTCACATATTTTCTGTGATTCTTCTGAGGTTTAACATAGTTGAAGAAGAGATTATCTTGGAACTTGGTATTTATATTAACTGAAGATTTTATTACTAAAAATCTTTTGCATGTATTCAGGACCTAGAGGATTTTCTCCCAGAAGGTTTCTTATTGGACTGTTCAAAACACTTCAAGAATTCTTCAATTCAGATTAATATTCTCCATATGTACTCCTTCTGTTTAAATAATTAGTAATATTGAATTCTGAGCCCAGAAATGTGATGTTTTTGTTTCCTCTATTCCTTTCCAGTTTCTCAGCATATAGATGGAGAGGCTGGATGGCTAAGAGAAAGATCTTTCTATTGTCCTTCTCTGTTCTTCCCCAGAACTATTCCAGAAAAAAGGACGATGGCTTACTGAGGGCTAAGAGAGGCTAAATGTAGTTGCAATGACAGCTAGTGAGATGTAACAATATTCATAGGAGTGATACAATACATTGCCCAAAAAAGCTGTTGCGTGTGAATCTACTCTGTGAAGGAATAGTGGAGTGTTCACATGCAGTTTCTGCTGCAGTGTCATTCCAAAAGCCCCAATCCATTATGATTTTTTTCACTTATGGCGTTGTTTTAGTTGTTGTTTTTTTTTTTTTTTTCTTTCAAAGTGGCCATTCCCTTTTCAGCAATATTGGAACTCATTCATTATTGGACTGTTCTGTAAAACAGTAACAAATCTATGTATGCTAAGAAGTCCTTCAAAAATATTTGGTTTGGAGAAGCCAGTCCTCATAGTATGTAGCTATCCTCAACTTCATGAGAGAGGATATTCTGCAAGAACTCTGTGAGAAAAATGCAGAACGGTAGATAAGTAAGAATTTTCCCAAACCAGCAAAAACTTTATTCTGAGCTTGGCTTCTCCTGATAAAAAGAATCAGACCCATTTATTTAAACAAATTTACAAGAAAACTAAGGCCAGCCCATATTTTGACACAAGCTGTAAAACCACCCACTGTTCCCATTGTATGACACGTCTTTGCTGCACTGAATCAGCAGCATCTCTTGTCACTTTTTCAAAAAAAAGTCCTGCTGCTGCAGATTTTTCAGCAGAGTAAGGTATGAGCAAGGGACAATGGGAGGGAGGCCTTTGAAGAGTTATAAAAAGTAATCTAAAATAAAGGGGAGATCAACAAAAGAAGCTGGAAGAGAATACAAAAGTGAAGGCATAGGGTAGGCTGCTGGGAAATAATGAAAACTGCACATGGGTGGGAAGTGATTAATTTTCTGACAGTTTATAAAAATAGGTTATGAATCTCTAAAAGAATCATGATTGAGACAGCTGAGGAAAACTTTTGTACTTTCATGCATGTTATTTGTGAAGGAATATAAAGAGAAATTACTTCCTTTCAGACACTGAGACTCCCTAAGACTGGGGTAGCTTCTCCATCTGTGTGTAGCATCTCTGTGCAAAATACTGAAAAATGAAATTGAGTTCAGAAGCAGTTATTCTCTGTCACTCTACTATTTTACTGTGAAATGTTACTATCTTAATAATTGTAACACAGATGGGTAATCAGGAAAATATTTTTATAATTCTATTTTTAAGAATAGAAACTTGTTTATTTTTTGTTCTTAATAAGAGTTCAGAAGCAACCTCTCTGAAGATGTCTGCAACTTTATCACAGAACTCCTACATTAATTTGTGAAATTTACTTTATCTTTAATTGTTGCAGTGGGGTGGCTGCAACCTTTCCCTGAGAGACAGCCTGGGCCCGTGGAAGAATCAAGGAGACGATATTTGATAGATGTTTTCAGGTTTTATTCCCCCTGGCCGCACATGGCCGGAGCCCGGCAGGGACTCCGACAGCGACCTGCCCCCAGAACAGGTCTGGAACAACCCCCCCGGGGTCCCGTGAACACTCCCTTAAGTACAGGATTCCCGCGGGCTACATTCAAACTGACCAATAGGGGACAGGATTTGGGGTACACATGACCAGGGAACAGGGACAGAGAAACCCCGTGCCCCACGCATCCACTCATGCCCATTCCCCCCAGGGGGGGCACCTCTTCATTTAATTTCTCAAGTTTTCCTTCTATCAAAAAACTTGAACTTTAAAGATGTTAGATCTCACTGTTCTTCAGTGTTGTTGGCATGTTTGATCTATGTTCTTTTAAATTTGTTCCATATTTAGTTTTCCCTGAGGAACTGAATGAGAACCCGAAAGGTGCTTTGGTTACAGGAATATCAGAATCATACCTGGACACTGGATCACAGGAGACTGAGGACAGTAGGGTGAAAGAGGAATCAACTGAGCCATCATACTGAGTATGATCTTGAAAGCAGTGCTGCAGAACTACAGGTGAACTTGCCAAATCTGACAGAAGAGAGGTGCACTTTCAGCTGGTGAAGTGAGGAGCACACCAGTCTTGTCTACATGTCCTTTTTCCTCTTGCAACCCAGAACTGATTTCCTGACAATACTGAACACGTCAGACCTTTATGTTATGCCAGAAGTTAGAACACCCAGGAGCAACTGCTGAAGTCTATTACATGGAGATATTACATCCCTAAATTATATTACTGAAGGATTGATCTTCATGGCTAGAATATAAAAATGGTTTTAATTTTAATATAGTGTCTTTGAATGCATCTTGGGAATCTACTTACAGGATGCTTCAGAGTATCTTACTTTGACAGTTTGTGTTCTTTTCGAGTTCTAAGGTTTTCTCTTTCATCTTTCTCTAGCTTTTATTACCACTTGTTTTGCTTAAAGTATGCATATGAGAGAGACAATGGTGCCTTCTGAAAGAGAAAACCATACAATACATTCAGTTAACAATGCCACATGATCCATAGTTTGCTGTCAGTTTTTCTTTACTGTGCATATTTCATTATACCTGTTACATTGTTTTTTACCACTAGTTCTAGAACAGACAAGAATTTAAATAACTGCTAATTTAAGAATGTATTGAGTCCCATTTGCAGAATAACAAACATTTGCTTGAAACTAAGTATCTGCTAAGTGCTGTTGTGAAGCTGTGTCTGAGGCTGATCTCTTTGTTAGGCTTCTTTAAAATGCTACCTAGTAATTCAAAGAAAACATGGTCTTTTATGTGCAGAAATTTGAGAAACTAAACTCTAATAAAGCCAAAATGAGAGTATTCTCAGACAATGAGTGTATTAAAAACAAATGGGGTCTACTAGAATTTCTTCAGTATCTTGAATTCTTGATGCTACATGCCACGTTTTGATTGTTTTTTTTCTTAGGATGAATTTAAATAAAATTATTTATTTCTTGGAATTTTAAACATTTCTGACATCAGATAAAAAATCAAAACCAAAAACAAAAACAAAAACCCCAAAAAACTATGAGGAACTCTAAAAAAGCATTGAAACCACCATAAAGAGGTGCTGGAGCAATGGAGCAATGAGGAGTCCCCGGGAACAGAATGAAAGTAAGAGTCTCCAGAACAGAATACTATAAATCGTTTGTTTGGCAACCACTTATTCAAACAGATTCAAGTAGAAACTGTAATAGAGTACATAAGGTTAATTAATAACTTGGTGGTAGTTGATAGAATGAAAATACAACCTCAAGTTACTTAGGACAACTAAAAAACACGCTCACAGGGAAATTTATGTATGTAAATAATAGTATAATAAACTGCAACAAGACTACCACATCCACATTAAGAATTTTGTTATAGCAACATGAGTAACAAATCACCTGTTTCAGTATCATTCTTAGTTACCTTTTTTTGTGTGTGTGTGTGTAGAAGACAGAGCTTTCCTTTCCTAAAAGGGGTGCCAGCTTTGTTAGATGCCTGTCACCCTATTCTGAAGAATGATAATAAAATCAAATATCTCGAATCAGTGCATTGACTCGCTCTTGCACACTGGGTGAAAGAACACGTCTTTAGGGAGAACTTTATGGGATCAAATGCATATGAGTGTTGTATATACGAATTATATGAAATAAAAGCTGAGAATGCTTTATTTTTAAAAATAAAAAAAAAGAAAAAGAAATCAATGGAATTCTTTCTTATATGAAAATTGTGGAATATAAATTTGATGCATATGTGCTGAAAAACACACCATCATGTTTGTATAGAACAAGAAAAGCAGGATACCAAGTCTGTTTGTGTCATCTCTTTTATCCTACCTATAATACAGGATGCAAATACCATTATTGCCTTCTTGTCATTGACTTCAAGTGGCTCACTTGGGTTTTTATTAGGTATTCATTAACTTCTCTACTGGTCAAATAATTTAGTTTTGTGGCTCTGGTTTTCCTTGTATTTATGCTGTGAACTTCCATTTATCTGTTATAGAATAGGCAATGAATCAGAAGTCATTTCATCCTTAGAAAAATGAGATCAGTTCCTTGAGCTCATTTCTGATTTCTTAGGTTTTGAGCAAATCTTAAAGAAGGAAGACAATTAGTGCCCTGACAGTCAAGAGGTAATTCGAACAGAGATTGTTTCCAGTCTGCTGGCTGTCTCAGAAATGCTTAATTACTTCACGACCTCGCAAAGCAAGTGATGGTGGTGCATTATACAATTAGAGTGTTATCAAGCTATCTATCTATAGTTATTTCTTGTTATTGTATTAGAGAAATGTCAAATTTCAAACAAAAATAAAATTGAAAACAAAATCTAAGCCCATGAAATTTAAACAAAAGTATCGATATTTTTGAAAGGTTGAATTCTTACTACAGTATTTCAGAAACTGTACTCATGTTAAGAGAAGTTCCTCAAATAGTCTAGGTTATACTCAGCAAACCACAGTGAGATGTTGATAAAGGGTCTTACATTCTTTCCATTCTTCACATATTTGGAAAGAAAGTTCTTTCATTTTTAACTTTAGATTTGAATGTTTTGAGGCAGGAACTCTCTCTTATTGCACAGTGGGACTGACACTACTTATCCTGTTTGCTGTCTGTGAGGCATATTGTGGTACACAAAATTTAGTAATTATAACATATTTTTAATTAAAACAACTTAGCCTTGCTTACTTGTATATATTCCACATCACATAAACTGGGGACATGAACTATTGCAAAGTGAGATGATGGGAATGTACCATCTGCTAACATAAATGTTATTCTAAGAATGTTGAAACTTAATTACATAGACTGAACTCTTTATGCAAAACCTTTCACGCAACACTGGCATGACAAATAATAGGTGATGAGAACAGGCAATATAAGGTGGAAAGACATATAATAAGGGCAAGAAAAGAGGGAGAAACACATGGCAACTCAATTTGTGAAAGAAAAATAAAATAAAATAAAAGAGAGAAATTTTAAGAAATTAAAAGAAAATTAAAATGACGAAATCAAGAAAATTAAAAGGTCAATATGATGTCATACATAAAATTTTTGTATAATATTTTTAAACTTAGTTTAAAATCCCTATAACCCCTTCTGAAGGAATTCTTGGGTCATTACAGTTCCATTCTGAATGTACTTACCAACATCCATAAACTGCAACCAAGTTAATTTCATTGGGGCACTTGCTGCTTATGCTGAAGAATCTTGTATTAAGAAAGTCAGTCATATTCACAAAGCTCAGAAAAACCAAAATCTTTTTCCAGTTCAGTACTTGCAGACTATTTTTCATCTTTACCAATATATGGTAATACTCCATAAATCAAAGGTGATGAATAGATGCATTTTGGGCTGTGTGCTGAGGGCACTAGAAAAGAAAAACCAAAGTTGCCAAATTGCCCTGTATTCAGTAGCACATCTATCTCAGTCTCATCTTCCAATGAAATGTACAAATGTGTACCTTTTTACAGCTATGAAGCTCCCTCACACTCTCTTCAGAGTGCTGTCTGCTGCCTTCTCTCCTGCCAGATTGCTGAAGTATGCTGCATGTGTCCTGTGATTCAGCAATATGGATGATGAGACAAATGAGGGGGAGCAGGGATGTGGTTTTGTGACCATCTTACTACAAGATTCTAAGGAAATGAGATGAATCTGTGTTTAGAGCAAGGTGGGTGTATCGCAAAAATGCCAGTGGTCTGTGTGGAGATCTTTGGGTGTATAGAAGTCGCTTTACCTTGTTATCCTCATGGGGAGGGACACAGGTTCACAGAGCACTATCATTAGAAGCAAAAAATTTATACAGACAAATTGTGATAAGAAGCCCAAGTTCTTAGACCATTACTAATGAAAAGGATGGCCTATAATTATGGCAGTTAACCTGCATATTGTTATCTTTAGAAGCCTTGGGGAAGATAGAAAATGGTTCTTAGCATTCTTTTGTAGAGCTAAGCAGTGTGATCCGCATTATTCACTCTGCCAGCTGACAGTTGATGGTAGGGGATAGCTTTTTAATAGGCAGCTGTCGAGGTGGGTGGCTGGATGGTGAGGTGCCACGACCTCCTGAAAGCATCTCCAGGCAAGTTAGGAAGCCGCTCGGCAGGGCCACTACACTCACACACACACACACCCCGGATAGCTTCTTCGACAAGTCGATGGCAAGGAGACGGGAAGGGTCTTCGTGTAGGGTTCCACAGGAGAAGTTTATTTCAGCTACATAAGTGAAGGGATCCAAGGATGAAGACAAAAAACATGGGAGGGTCCAGGTTTATATACGGGGTAGGTAGGGGCTGAGAGAGCCTCAGGAACCAATGCTTTGAGGGTATGAGGGCGGTACACAGGCAGCGCTAAGGTATGGGAGCCAGTGGGGAAACTCTGAGGGAGTGGCGAGGCAGCAAGGGCCAATGGGGGAACAGGGAAGGGAAACCTTCTAAGACAAGGACATTAGGAATAAAGGGGTGGGGAGGCCAACCGGCAGACTGGGAAAACAGAACTGGGGTACATCAACATAATGTAACTAAGGAATCCTGGGAGAGCCCTTTTCTGTCTCCCTAACCTGGGGGTGAAACTTACGGTTCTTCCCTCCAGGAGACCGTCGTGATTCTTCTGTCAGCAGGCCCACAGACCTCCACAGGCAGCTACTCCTAGAGCAGCCATAAAGGTGCTCCCTGTAGAACATGTCAGAATTTGTTATGAAGGAAAATGAAAATATGGGAATAGACCACAATCTGAGAAATGCGGTGGATACTGGGGAGTAAACTGTCACACTAACATTTTGTCTCATTTGAAAACAAAAATGCATGCGAATAAGAGAGCAAAATATGCATTCAGAATAGAGCAGAGTTTTAGATCAAGGCTGCCATTAGGTAAAGCAAGTCTACAAGATAACACCTAAATGCATGCTTAAAGTACACATTCTGAATAACAGTAGACTAGAAGTTGTGGTTTATGGGTTTTTATTCTGATTAAAAAATGAATTCAATAAGTATTTATTTGGAAGCTAAACGCTGGTGAATTGGCATGCCTTATAATATGACAGAGGTTTGAATGTAAAATGGGGTATATGGACATATGCTGTGGGGGTCCCACTATGAACAAAATCAGAAAAAAGTATAGATTTCTGGCTCCTGCACCTTCCTGAATTCATAGTAGGAGAGGGAAGACCTTGCCTTTCACAGAGCTACCACCCTTTCTCTTTGGGAGGCAGCTGCTTTGGCTCATTATGGACTCAGAGTGAAACATATCCATGTCTGGCCTCAGAAGCCACCATGGCTTACAGCTGTGTGTAAACCTCTTTCTCTCCTCTCCCTTCTGGTGCCTCCTTCTCTTCTGTGTAACGTAGAACAACTTTCAGAAGGAAAATTTGGTGCTTCTCTGCTGAAATACCGCAATTAGGGTGTAAGTACTGAAAGGAAAACATCATTTCTGACACCCTAAGAAGATTCTCCTGTAAACAGTTAAACCCCTTATATCTAATTCTGTTTAGAAGGATTCAAGTGAAAGGAAATATCTTTCTTCAATCCTTTAAGGTGGCTTTTTTCACTGAAAGGTGAAATGTCAGGTAGGTTTTGCTGCTCTCTTGTGTCCTTGCAGAGGTGAAGATATAGGATGTTTTGAGGAGTATTTTTAATACAGATTTTATCACATTAAATTTATGGTATGTTTTTACTACTGTATACAGTATATAATGGTATGTAGTATTGTATCCGTATATTTTTCCTATGTGAGAATATATGAAATATATCTTGACCTTGGGAATGTCTTTAAAATATCTATATATTTATTAATTTTTCTCTTAGTGTAAATCCACAGACAATTTTCAAGCTGTCACTCATGAAATCACATGTACATCTCACCAAGCAATAGTAGATACTATGTAGAAAAGATTTTTAATTTTGTATCCAGTGGTTTTTTATTGAAAGTACAGATGGTAGTTTGAAAAAGTTTCAGGAGTATCTGGATTCATTTTTATAGCCATGGTTCCTTTGGTAAGTTATAGATAAAACACTAAAATTTTCAAATTGCTGTTGTAGTCTTTCTGGTTTGGTTTTTTTTTGTTTTTGTTTTTGTTTTTGTTTTTGTTTTGTTTTTGTTTGTTTGTTTTGTTTTGTTTTGTTTTGTTGTTTGTTTTTTGTTTTTTTTTTAATAATGCTATGAACAACTGTGTCATGTAAACTGAAAGATACTATGGTACATTTTCATAACCATATACTAGAAGCAGCCACTTATATCCATGTAAACAAAATCTAGCACAAGTAATATTTGTTATGATAGTGGCAGTGAACTGCAAGTGGCATGTTGTTAGATGAAAAAAATAGCAGGAGTAGTGGAAATTAACTTGTAAAGATAAAGGCTGCAGGAAAAACTCTCTATGCTATGCTCTGTTTCTTGTCAAATATGTTATTAAAAGAGGTTTATAACAGAAAAGCAACATTATCTAATGATACGATTTTTGGATGGATCTTTTTCTTCAGATCTTTTTCTTCAGATCTTTTTCTTCAGATGAAAATCAGGTTTGTACCGGTTTATGTGTTTTGAACCATGATGCTACTGGATCTCACAGCTAAATGTGGGCATTGAGAGATTTTCCTAGTCCTGTAGTTTAGCCATAGCTGAAGAGGCTTGGTAGTGTCAATACTTGTTTTAGATTCTCAGAAGAATTCCCAGCTGGAAGTACTACTCCTACTCCTATAGGAGGGTTCTGACCTGGACTCACAACATTCAGCTGGCTGAACAGGGGACCTCTTTTTAGCCTCTAAGTTATCACAGATCTTGTTAATGGTGATAGGTATGCCACATGTCTTAAATTTAGGTTAAATGAGAGGAGCAATGAAACTTCATATGGAGTAAAACAGCCACAAAAATAAGCTGGAACAAAAACTTCTTATGGAGTGTGAGAGAGAATGATTTCTGACGACTGATAAAAGAACAATTTTAATTTGTTGCCATGTTTTCCTACATGTGTATATGAAGGGGGGAAAAAAAAGAGAAAAGAGTAAGTAATTTGTGCCAAGAGGGGGTTAAAAGATGACATTCCTAAAGTCACAGACCTGTTTAGAAAAGTAGCATTGGAAATCATATCATGTTTTTTCATCCTCTTTGAGAAAGCAGGATTTCATGGGGTGTTTGTTAAATAACAACTGACAGAACACCAAAAAGTAAGTAACAGTAATATCCATTCTTTTCCTTCCCTCTCCACACCAATTCCCACAGAGAACAGTAGAGCAGGATGCTGATAGGCTGGACAATACCAGAGAAGGCTAAGTGCAATAGAATATGATTTCAAACTATGCTGTCAGGGTTTTGGCCCTCCTAGCATAAAATTCTGGTTAATCTCTCACAGATTTCCTTATTTGTCCATGTTGAATATACTTAATCATTTGTGTTCCATGTACAAATGTGACTCATCAGAGAACCAGTTTGATTTAGAATATTTCAAAAGTTAATACTCTGTTACACAGTAAACGGTAATACCATTATCTTGTTAGTATTTGCAATAAATGATATTTCATTATCCTATTACTAAGCATCTGGTTTCAAGTCAAGAATTTTGTCATAGTGCAAATAGAAGGGCATTTAGAGCTGTATCACACACTGACAGACCAAATGTCCTCAATTTTTATGCTATTACAGGTGAAGTATTAATCACCTGGGTGTCACAGAGGTCCATCATCGAAATAAAAATTTGCTCATATAATTTAGTCATAGTTTTGCTACGAACTGCATGGGAAAGATAGAATGAGCTTTGAGGGATGTGACTAATTAGCTGCCCCTTGTTCTCTAAGGCTAGAAGACTAAAAGAATAATAGTTGGTGTTAGTAAAGGCCAGAAAAAAATTTGGTGCTGGCTTCCGTAAAAAGTTCTGGGTTTTCTTAGGATAGAAGCTAAACTGAACTACATTCCAAAACAAAAGCAATTGTGATTTTTGGGTAGAAAAAACTGAAAATATGGTTGAAAACTTTCTTGTTTGCAAGAAAACTGTAAGATTTTATGGTTTGTTGCTCTATTATTTTTTTCTTCGTTTATGACAAAAATAAGAACAGTATGCATGAATTGAAGTAATTTACATAGGGTTGAACAGAAGGCTGTCATGTGGAGCTAGGGCAAGAAACAGATGGACTCAGATACCAGCTGTTTGGATGGAACAGAAAGGCGAATTCAAGCTTGGGGAGAATGACTCTATATCAGTGACTATGGGAGTACACTTTTCTCCACTGCTGGAATGGCCCTGATATGCTTGGGTTAACTAAAACTGCACATATTAGATGGTCTGATGGCAATCAGCATGAGGTTTTTAGGGAACTTATTTAATTGTGATGTTTATGAAAATTTATTTTCTCAGTTCAAGAAAAGAGCCTGCTGCATGTATAAGCACTTGGGTAGCAGAGACTGTTCAATCTTTATGTCTTACACCAGAAGAGCCATTTAATTTGAACTTAATTGAAGGTTTTGTTCTGCAAAGTAATTTTGATTATGTTCAGCAAGGTATTTTGTAGTGGTGCCTTTTGTTTGCGTTTATATTTCATATTCAGTTCGCATTTTGTATCCCAGTTGGCTCGTTCCATGTACCCCCTTCCTATATCCCCCGATGATATGTCCCCTGGTTGTTCCTCCCTCGAGGCGTGTCCCTTGCCTTCCCCCCTCCCTGGGAGGCATGTCTGTCATCTCAGAACCCAGCCTAGCTTCTAGAAAGTCCTAGGCTGGGCATCGAGTGACTGGCTGTGTCTCCCAGAAATCCCTCCCCTCTCCTGAGAATTGGTTCCCAGAAATATCTTTCATTCCTTAAGCCATCCCCTGAATCTGCCCCATTGGTCCTTCCTCACCTCCTGTCCCTTTCTCCACCCCTCCTTTACAGGAGAGGTCCGTGTGCTGTTCGGGACTCTGCAGGGACGGATTTCCCAGGGTGAGGGGGCTCAGCCAGGGTCCCCAATAAACTTGGTCGGCAATCCCCTCTCAGAGTCCTCTCTTCCTTCTCGCTGTTGTCGCATGCCTGCTGGTGTGCTTAGCACAGGAGTGGATCCAAAGGAGCGAGGAAAAGAAGCCCACGGGATCGGCGGAGTCTGTCCTCAGACTAAGCCGTACCCGTCCTGGTGCCGGCGGGGACAGGGAGCCAGGTCACCGGAGGGACAGCTCCGGGTGGGAACACACCTCGCAACAGTATTTCTTTCTGTGCCACTGGAAAGAAAATTTTATGTCTTATGTTATTATTTTTAAAGTTAACAAAAAAAATCCAATTGTTAAAATATGTTTTGGGCAACAATAGTTATCAAGAAGAAAAGTTAAATTCTGCAGTGCTCTTTCCTCTTTGTAATTATTGTCACACAACTCCAGTGATATTCTGAACATGATGCTATTACTGGGTTATGATGCTTTTACGGTCCTAATCAATAGACTGATTCAAGATAACATCACATTGATCTTCTGGCTTCATGGTTGCCTTACTAAGGGTAAATAATAATCAGCACTTGACCTGCCTTATTTCCTTGTCAAGAAACTCTTGCTGTCATTTCCTCTCTTGCTGGTTCACAGGGAGGGTAACAACCAGCTGAGGCTATCAGATTCCATCATCAGGTCCACAGGAAAAAATGTACCAGTTCAATCATGTTGATGAATCGCAAGGCTGTCTAGATAATGTCTGTGACTAGGAAAAGATTCATATTTTCTCTGCAGCAACTTAAGAAATTGTAAAAGGGTATTAAAAAAACTCACTTCTTGTATTAGTATTTATAAATGCAGATTGTAGTCAAGTACTGAAAATTAGGAAATGTCAGCATTCTATATTCTCTTGATTCTCTTGATACAGCTGAATGCTTTCTCTTAGAACACAATTTTTGCATGTCCATCATTGCATTCTCAGTTTAGATTGACTAACCCATGATTTTTCTTTCCTATCTTAGAAAATTTGTATTTAGTAAAATAATCAAAATTTTGCCAATGAATTTTTTTTTTCTTATCACCGTAACTTAAAATTTTGTTGCTGGTTTCATCCTGAACCTGTTTTCTTTTAGTTGATTCTAGGCAAACAAAACATGTGCCAGAGATGAAAGGGACACTTCTTCTCTAAACTTCAACCGGTATTGGGGAGGGGGAGGGTAGGAATGAAAAAGGGTGATGAAATAAATTTTCTTCCAATGACAATATTCAAAAAGAGAGAAAAAAAAAACCCCTCTCCCCAGCTCAGTCTTCCCAAAGTGTGTGGATGCTTTATTTCATTATGAAGTATTGAAAAACTGGTTTATAAGATATATTCCTGCCTATAACAAGTGAACTTCCCTTTAATATTCCAGTTTTGTTCTTGACCAGATTTCTCTAGTGTGCATCATTCATCAGAAAGTTTTTTAACTAATATGTAAAGCTCTTTCCTCAGGTACATTATTTTGCTTGTAACATTATTTCTTTAAACATTTTAAGTAGATCTTAATAATGGAATACAACATGCCAATATAACCTAATTTTTCTTTATTATGTTTCTAAAAATTTGTATCTGCACATTTTAGTAGTCTTATCAAATATATTATAGATTTACTCAATACTGATTGCTTTCGGCTTGTCAGAATGTACTCTATATATCATCTTTGTTTTTCAAAGTTCCAGAAGAAATCATTTCTTCCAGTATTATGTTTTCCACCTTTCAATCCTCTTGGAAGTTATTTGTAAATGTAAACATCCCACACCCCCCCCAACTGGGATGTCATCTGTTATGTTAGATCTTGATATGTCACTGACAATGCAATTATTTGTGTTTTGTATATCCCAGCTGTTGTAAATGTTAGTGGTGAAGCAGTCGCTTCAAGAAACATGAACAAGATCAGACTGCAATGAATGTTTGTTATAGATAAAGAGCTGCCATAGCCCTCCAGACAATGTGATTTTTTTGAGAATACTCTGAAATAGTGAGCTGAATAGCGGGGAAATTTAGTAAAAAAAAAATAAAATTTTACCTTCAGATTTTGTACTTGTGCTAAGATATCAGGCTCTAGGCATAGCCGTAGACATAACAAGCAGTTGACCAGGGCAGTAGATAGTAGTCTAGTGGCAGTAAAATGTTCCTCTAAGTGATTTTGATAGCATAAATTTCTTGTCTTTGTTCTAGGCCCACTTTCATCTTGGTACCTGTAGCAGGATGGTCTGACTTGAGTAGAAACTCAAATAATGCCCTCCCTCTTTGCAAATCTACCAGTGATGAATGGAAAAGGGGGTGTCATGCAGCTTTTGGTGTTGAAGAATGCTGAAACTAGTTTGACTCATCCAATC
>VYZQ01013101.1:0-63909 GCA_013400655.1 Mystacornis crossleyi | reverse complement strand
TTTTTTTATTCCAGACATGGAGGTTTTGTTCTCTGACTTTGAACAAAAAGAGGCAGGGATGCTCTTTCACTGCTGAAGAGCAGAGCCACAAGTACCTCTACCTATTCTTTCTTGGCATGTTGTTTTACTCCCAGGAGTGGCATGCTGTCTTAACATGGATCACAAGCAAAATGTTGTCTCTTCACAGCTACAAAAGCTCCACTTAGATTTGGCAGCTCTTCCTTTAGGGTGTGAAGGCATGTATAGGTAATTATGCTGTTTACTATAACCTCCTCTGCATAACTGAACAACTCATTCATTTTGTCCTCTTAATGTCAATCCTCTTTTGTTACCTTCTGTCGTTACCATGTCCTGAATTAGTTGTGTGGGGGTGAGATCTATAAAACTGTTTAGACATAGGAATACTATGGGGGCTGTTGGCCTCAGCTCTTGCAGTAATGCTTTTGTTTTCCTGGTTTTACAATGCCCAAAATTACATTCTTCCAGGCTGCAGCATAAGCTTTTCAAAGCTGTTTTGCTATATAATAGATGAAGAAACTGATGCTTTCTGCATGACAGTCAGAGTACACTTCTCCATTTGCATGCAGACACTTCACAAAACTGACAATAATCCTTGTAATGTAGTTGCTAATTTGTTTTGTGATTCTTAAATGTGTTAAAAATGCAGAAGATCCCTGCAATTTGTGCATACTAGCATTGAAAATGCTTTTTCTCTTAAATGGAAGAACACATAAGGACAAGTGAAAAGGATAATCAAGGAATTACATCCATGTTGGTCTGTTTAAAAACTTATTTCCAGGTCAGATTGCTTTGCTATGACCTTTCCTAAGGCTGTTTAAATTTGGTATTGCTGCAATATGGTTAAGAGGGCATTGCTTAGGCTAACATCCCTGCAGTTCCTAAGTGCTGATTGGTAAAAGTGATTTATATCTGCGTTTCTGAGGGCACCGAAACCTGTCCCCATCATCCAACAGAACAGCAGTTAGATCTCTGTCTGATGAGGGTAATGCAAACAGTGACATTAATTGATTTTTTTGATTGACGAATCAAATAAATGCTGCCTTCAATCTTATTATGGAAATAACTTGTAGAGTTGCTGTCGACTGTGTACGCATTGGGTCTCCTTATATCTATGTAATGAAATTAATCTCCTGAAATTTATTGCCTTGGTTTCTCTGTTTGTGTTTTGGCATTTAGAACACATTATCTTACAGGGCAAATAAGAGCACAAGAGCAAACTTGTCTACAGTATGTGGTTGGTAAATGCCTTCCTGCTGTATTGGATGCATTGGAGAATTATTTAATTTTCTTGGTGAAATAGTTGACTCATGTGAAACAGGAATAAACCTCCTTACCAGATGTAGAGATTTTACAGAAAATGCATGCTGCTAAGTGCAACTGTCACTTCTCCATGAACAAATGAATCATGCTACTTACGCTGAGCTCAATGCCATGAGTTGAGTTGGCCTTGGCATCCCATTGCAACTGGGTATTTTTCATGTCCTTATTAAGTCTTTATTAACTATAGAGGTTGTGCTTCATTAATTATAACTTTGTTAATGACCAGTGGCATACTGGTCATGTAAAAATATAGACATTTCATGAACTTGTATTGAAGCTAAAGTTGTCTGTATTTAATTGACCTGTATGTCAAAACTTCGTATCAAACATTTGCCTGCCAAGTGATATGCTTTGGGCAGTGACTAAATATGCTGAGTTGCCCTAACATTTACAGGAGATAAAACTTGCTTGTGCAATACAGCAAATGTGCAATAAACCTTTTTCGCTGCATTTTCAAATTGTGCCCTGCGCTTTGATGCCTACCTAAGCCTCCTCTCTGAGACTCTGGGTCAGCGATGTGAACAAAGTGACTGTTCCTCTTTTGTTATCACTTAGAATCTCTCCTCTCCCTCTTGACCTTGAGAAAACTGTTTCTCTTCTTGCCAGCTGTCTTTGCAGTGACTGGAGGGTAATTGCTTTCTTCCTATGCGCATGTTCAGGCTCTCTGCTGTAAGACATGTACTTGATTTCAAAAAGGATGTAGTCTTGATTTCAGGTAACACTCCAGCTTTTCTGTATGCCAACGTGTGTTTTTGTTGGTGTCATCTTAAGGATGTTACCAGGGTTAGACAAAAACTAACAGAATAATGCAGAATAATGTAGTTTAGCTTATTAAACCAAATGCACCTCATATGTTTAGGTTAATTCATAAGAAGGCAAATTGATGCCTTTTTTCGTTTTTCCCCCCCTCACTACTTTTTGCTTTTAAAAGTTTGCTGGGAAGCATTTTGGGTTAAAGCAGTTGTTTTGCTGTGCCCATGTGGACTAAAGAGCCCTTAGCAAGTGCTAGTTGTGAGAAAATGCCTTATTCCCTTAGACACCATACACTTAAAGTCTGGAGCAGACCACAGCTTTGTAGAGGAGCAGCTCCTCTGCTGAGTTAAAACCATGACACCTGTATTTAAATAGAGATCTTGAAGCTCTTCGAAACGAACGAAAGAAATCTACTCTTACATTTGTCATTACTGTATCATTGTCAACATAGTGGTCTGAGCATAGAGGTCTAGTCCTTGAGCTGATCCTGCATCCTCAGGTTTGGGTTCACTTGAGACCATGAAGACTTGGGAAACTATAGGCTTTTATACCTTAATCTATGTAGGCTTCCTTTTAGACCTGCTATTCGTATGCACATAATTGAATCAGAAAGCTTCAGTTAACCTTTTCCTGAAGGAATATTCCTACTCTTGGGTTACTTTTAAAAATACTAGTGTTTGAATCATCATTTTGAGAATCATCTCCTTGCCAAACGGTAGGGAGAACCTTTGACTTAAATAACAATAATTAAACCTTTAACCAGTTAGGAGGATGACATTCTTCAATGTTTAACATCGCCCTGCCCTTTAGAAAAAGAACTTGAGAAACCTTTTTGCGTGTTGAAGTTCAAATGTCGTGTTAGTTCGGCTGCATGGCCGGCGTGCTTGCCGGAAACCATCTGTGGGGTCAGTTCATTCACATGGCTGCTCGCGTGCTTTTGAGGACGGGCTCGTGTGGTAGCTGCAGGCTTTGCACACGAATCTGGATTTGGCTTTGAAGGACACAGTGAAAGTTGTGCTTGCGCTTTATGTACGTGCTTCTGTGGATTGCAGGGCAGCAGATGCTTATGGCAAATGTCTGATTGTGGTTTGGTGGTTCATTTCTGTTTTGCAGTACTGACATGGAGAGGTTGCTCTTAGCTGATCACAGACTGTGAACTGGTGCAAACTCAGCTGGTTGTCCTAAATTAGGGTCATGCATTTTATCCCTTGCATCATACATTTATCCCTCAATTCACTTGGTGTACAGTGGCCTTTTGGCGTGTTGTTAAGGTTTGCATTAATCTTGTGAGCTTGACTTAGTGCATGCATAAAGCCTCATTAATGGGGAAAATACCCGCGTTTGTACAATATGGTGCAGAATGTTCGTTTTTTATTAACATATGTGATATAGTGACAGAAAGCAAGCTGCCAGTCCAGTAGGCCTGGTTACCTGTGGATTTTTTCTCTGCCTCTGTAACACGCCTAAGCAGAAAAGCCTCTTGCAAAAGATTTGAGCAGGTTTTTTCATATTTTTTTGAATTCTGATTTGTTTGCCACCCAGAAGGCACAGCTGAGACCGTGGTTGCCTCTGCAGCCTCGTTTGCCAAGGCCCTAGCCACTAGACTCAACCACGGGCTGGGAAGTGTTGTGCGAGTGTCTCCATCACCTGCAAGAGCTTAAAATGCAGTGTAAGGACTAGAGGAGAACACAAGTACAAGGGAACACCAGCAATATATAGGGTGCCAGATCTTTCCGCAGAGTTTGAGAGAGATTGCACTGAGCAAGTCAATAAGGAGTACTGCATTTGTTCTGTTAAAAATGAGGAATAAAATAATAGTAATACAGGTAATCACAGAAAGGCCACTGTGTTTCAGTGTAGATCATTGCCCTGCTAATGCATGAGTTGTTGCTGCTGCCTCTACTTGCTCATAAGTAGAAATTGTGCATGGCTGTAAGCCATTTTTAGAGTTGATGGTGTCAGACCACTTGTCATGTGAGTTTAAATAGTGTAGCTCTGTGTCCTAGTTTCATCTGGAATAGAGTTAATTTTCTTAGTAACTGGTACAATGCTATGTTTCGGGTTTAGTATGAGAAAAATGTTGATAACACACTGATGTTTTAATTATTGCTGAGCAGGGTGTACTCTTAAGTCAAGGATTTTTCAGTGTTCCATACTCTGCCAGTGAGCAGGGGCATAAGAAGCTGGAAGGAAGCCCAATTAGAACAGCTGACCCAAACTGGCCAAAGGGATATTCCATAGTGCAGAATGTTGTGTTCAGTCTATAAACTGAGGGGAGTTGGCTGGGAGGCTCGGAATGCTGTTCAGGGATGGGCTGGGCATCAGTCAGTGAGTGGTGAGCAATTGTATTGTGCATCACTTGTGTTTCTTGGGTTTTATTCCTCCTTCTCTCCTTATCTCCCTTTTCATTATTATTGTTGTTGTTGTTGTTACTGTAATTGTTAATTTTAGTTCGTTTATTAAACTGTTCTTATTTTAACCCACAGGCTTTACCTTTTTCCAGTTCTCTCCCCTATTCCACCAGGTCTGCAGAGGGGTGAGCAAGCAGCTGTGTTAGGGGTGTTAGTTGCCAGCTGAAGTCAAACCATTGGCACTCTGTCCTCTGCTTTTGCAGCCTTCATTAAGTTCCTAAGTAATTCTCCAGAGGCCATACCCAATTCTCCCCTTTTATGTGACAGGTTCCCGGAACCTCTAACTTGTCTACCCTTTTTTTAGCCCTTTCAAAACCATCATCATCTTCCCTTGAAACACACAAAAGCAGGCTGCAAGTCTGGTCATGCCTTGCAGAAAAAAAGTAATATCCTTTGGTACTTCTTTGTATTGATTTCTTGCTCTATCACCACTGCTAAGTGGTTGCATTATGGTGCAGGAAGGGACTGCTAATGTTGTTTTCTAATGTTTTTCTCTGTTTTTTAAAAGTCTGTCTTAATTGGCCCATACTTTCTAAATTCAGTGCTGGGCTTGTTTAGATCAGAGATTCAAATCTAAACTCTAGTTGAACAGTTGCAGAGCTGTGATGAATTTCCAGTTGTGCAGACTGGGTACTTCTTGGTTTCACAAAGCACTTCGGGCTCAAATGATGCATCAGTTCAAGTATCAGTTGCATATAGCACAGTGAAGTTTTCTAAGCATTTGTGGGATTGACTTTGTGTCTTAAAATATATGTTTAGGAAGCTGTTATACGGTTTTGCATCCTGAAGGATGAGAACAGAGGTGTTTCTCTGAGAGAACAGTTATGTTGCCAAGTTTTAACTGCACTTCACAGTGTATGAAAAACCATCCCCTTGGAGTGTTCTGTTTACATCCTTTAGTGTTGTGTTGCCTTCAAAGGAGAGATGCATGGCCTTGGGGGAGATGACCATCTTTGAACCTGCAGTGGCTGTGAGTGGCCAACTGCACATGTGAAGAAGCCTAGCAGAGAAGTTACGTAGTTTTCCACCCCTCTCCTTACTTCATTTTTTGTTGCTGCACCTTTTCACACTTTCATATTTCTGTCTGTATCTATTTTTCAGTCTTTGCTTTTTAAAGCCTTACTCACCCAACACCCTGAAAGGTTGTTTTGCAGAACAGAAGAGCGAGGCTGGGTTTTGCACTGAACCTATGGAGAAGCTCTAATCAGCCATTGCTGGTTCTGACACATCCTCCCTTACAGCATCATCGCTCTTCTGAGATCCGTATCAAATTCCCACCTAAGCTGTCAGTCATTAACATGAGAGTAGAATATTAAAAAAGTCTGATTTTTTGGTGGTTTTTTGGGTTTTTTCCCTACCATTATTCCTCCACCACATACCAGTTCCATGTGGGGATATGAACTTGAGCATTTAACACCCTGGTCAATAATAACAGGTCTGTTTTAATTGAAGAGTCCTTTTGCTGCTGTTTGGTTTAGAGATGACACATCTGTGTGGAGGGCTTGTATTACACAGAGATAAAAACATTGTGGAAAAATAACCTGCAACTACAGGAATGGTGTTTTGATACTTGAAAAATTGGTTAACGAAAGAGGTTTTTGCACAAAAGCATGTTTTGCTTTTAGCATACAGTAAAACTAGAGATGTGTTGATGATGAGATTCCAGAGGGGAAGACTTTCAGAGAGCTGCTGACATGAATAAACAATTTAATTGCCTGAAGCATTATTCTGTATGCTATACAGTCTGTATGAAACACGTATGAAATAGGTATACTCAAAATGTACAGGGTTTACCTGCTGAGCAGCTTCTAGTATGTTGACGTTTTTATAATTAATGTGCAGAGTCTTAATACAGAGGCTGAAGAGCATGTCTTTTGCCCAGAGCTTAAAGTGTTGCTTTACCAGTGTTGCTGATGAAACACCACTTAACTCAGTCCTTTCACTCCTGGCAGAATATGAGCACTTATAAAATACACTCTAAGTTAGGTTTTCACTTTGCTGCCGTCAGCATTGTTTCGTATGTGTAAATCACTAATTGCACAGCAATATGTTTTTCTCATATAACAAATTTAATAATAAGCTTTGGGCATCAAGTAAAAAAATATTTGGTATTATCAGAAAATCAGACTTACCATTGAAATTTAGTCTTGGACTACTGTGTTCAAGACGTGTCTCAAATCACTGGTAAGGTCATTGTTTGTTGTTTCTTATGGTATAACATATAAGGCTGAGAATTAAAGGAGATTCTTTCCCTCTGTCCTCATGGCCCTCAGCTGCAGGCTGGCCAGGGTGTAGCAAGAGGTTTTGGTCATATTCACTGTCTGTTTATCTTTTTATTTCAGTCTTTTTCTGTGTATTTGTTTTCATTAGCTGTTTCTTTTGGAATACTTTGCCTGTGTTTAGATTAAATAAAACATTCAGGTTGCCTTTTCTTGAAAGAAACGTATTGTTGCGTTTGGTCTCTTGATAGTTAACATTTTCCCCCTTCCCCTATCTGACCTGCCTTGAGACCATCCTTTGTCCTGAAGTTTTCAAGGAGGAAACAGGGCAATTGTCACAGTTTGACACTGGCAAAGCGCCAGGCCCCCACGAAAAAACCATTCACTCATTTTCTTCTGCTATAGTTCAGCAGAGAATGGGAAATTAAAACAATAACTTCATGAGCTGAGATAAAGATATTGGGGAAAAAAAACTTTAAGGCAAAACAGGTTCAAAACTTAAACAGTATAAAGAAGATTTATTATTAACAGAATTAAAAGTAAAATTGAGTAATGAGAACCAAAGCAAATCTCCAGAACACCATTCCTTCCCAGTCCCTCCCTCTTCCCACCGACGGCACAAGGAAACAAAACATGGGGTTTCTGGTCAGTATTTCACTTCTTAAAAGTCTTTCTTCAGTATGCTTAAGGAAAAGAGTTCCTTCTGCTGTGCCGCGGGATCCTTCCCACGGGAGATAGTTCTCTGCGAGCTTGGTTTTAACTTCCACAAGCAGCAGTCCTGCCCGACTGGTGCTGTGTGAAATCCCTCCCATGGGTCAAGCAGTCTTTTCACAGCTGCCTAGCATGGGTCATTTTAGTTCATGGGGTTTAGTCTTTTAAGGATGAGCTGTTCTAGTTTGGAAGCAAAGGCTCTCTTCGTCTGTCTCTAAAAGCAAGGGTCCTCTCTCGCTGTTCGAGTTCCTCACTAGATTACAGCTTTTCAGTATCCACGCGCTCCAGCATGAGTACTCTTCTTTACGGGCTGTGCGTGGGTCTCTGCACCCCCCGTGCACCTCATGACTTATAGGGAAACAGTTTGTTCTATTATAGTCCTCACCACGGCTCGCAGGAGAATCTCAGCTCCGGCGCTTGGAGCACCTCCTCCCTCTCCTTTTCTTCACTGACCTCGGTGCCGCCACATTGGTTTTCCTCGAGTGTCCTCACTTTTCCTTTTTCTCTGACTTGGAAGGAAGTTGGTGTCTATAAGTTGCAGCTGAGAGGTTGATCTCATCTGGGCTCCGCATCGGGGAATTGCTCGCCGTGCTTTTCGTTTCTGGCCACGTGGTCCCTGCGGGCCCCCCACAGCCGGCCCCGGCCGCATGGTCCTCACCAGCACCGCACGGGCAGCTCCAGTCTCAGGAGAGGACTGGCCACACGGTCCTGGCCCCGAGAGGGCTCTGTGGCCTCAGCGGCCCCCGCCGGGATGGGCCCTGGCAGCCGCCTCACCACCCCTCGGGAGAAGAAAGAGAGCTTCCCGCAGTTTTTCCTTTCTTAGATATGTCATCACAGAGGTGTTACCAGCTTGTCTAATTGAGCTAGTAACCTGCCCATCATCGAGCCTTCAGAGACTGACTCTGTGCTGGACATAGACGTTTCGAGCAGCTTTTCTCCTGCCCGCTAAAAACTAGACTGTTTTTAAACTAGCACAATAATGTATCCTAAAATCTCCCTTTTTCATACTTTGAATATGTCAAGGTTGGGTTTTTTGTTGTTGTTTGCTTTTTACAGTGCAATAATCTGTCAGTTCCTGCTGCTACAATTATATTTAAGAAATCTTTCAAGTTAGCTCTGCGTGACATATCCTGTATGACCTTTTGTTATTTCATGCTTTCTTTTTTCTGCAATTTTTGAACTTTTCACTAGAACCATTCTTACATGTAAAATGATGATTGTACAGTGCATTTTATTTTGGCCTCCTCTTAATAGTATTTTACAGTTCTGCATTAGACATACTACATCTTCCATTTTGTCCCTCTGCTTCATTTACCTTTCTTTTTGCTATGGTTCCTTGCTGGGTGCAGTGTGATGGCTTTGCTCAGCTTCAACCACGTGAGACCTCTTTGTCACCCCCATGTCCGCATTGTGCTACTGCTTCTCCTGCAGTAAATCAGCAGTGGGATGGACCCGGCTGAAAGCTGATCTTCTTGCTTGCTTGGTTTCTTTGGGGCTACTTCAGTTTTTCCAGGTTCCTTCCCCCAGGCAGGGTGGAGAGTAGGGAAGGAATGAAAGCAGCCTTGCAGCAGTGTCAAATCTGTTCTTGTCTGTTCCTTGTTACCGCACACACCCCGGGTATGGCTGTATACGTGGTTATATGGTTATGGTTATATAGTGGACTGGCCTGAATGGAGAAGTTAGAGCAAGGATCAGGTGATGTGATGAATCTGAGCCTGAGGGTTGCTGGTAGGCATGAGCTGGCACCACAACTGGATGAATGGAGATGCTTATCTTTAGGAATGAGTAAATTGCTGAAGATGCTGTTTAAGAGACTTTGGACGTACAGTGAGGCAGAGGAGGTACATCTGGTGCCCCGTTTTCCAGGGGACTGCTGCCCTGCAGAGAGTGGGATAGCTGCAGGGTTGGGATGGAAACCTGTTGCCTGCTGTTTGGGTGGATATTGCTTTGTCCCTGTATTTAAAGCAGATATATTACATCAAGTTACAGTACTGACCCTGCTGTTGCTCCAGTGCTTGTGAAAATATGAAGGAAATGTAGGAAAACCTTCTGCATCTTGGTGCTGGAGCTGGGGCTTCAGTTTAGCTGTGTTCTTCCTTGGAACAGATTTTAACGGCAGCAGGGTTTTCACTGCACCAAGAATTTGGTACCTCTCATTGAAAGAAAAGTGTGGCTAAACTTCGGAGGAAAGGGACTTATTTTCCTGGAATTCACTGCCTGAGTTCTGCAGGTAACTGAAGCTTTTATATTATGAGCTTGCAGAAAACAGCTTGGAAGCTGCCAGATATGTGGAGGTTTTTCCTCCAGTAGTCTATTTAAAGTTCATAGAAAGAGTCAGTGATAAGATCACACGCAGCTGTACCATTACAGAATTTCCTTTTAATTGGTTGGCTGGTCTTTCTACTCTTAAATAATAAAATATAAGAAACCACAGTACTTGTGTCCTGGAGCAGGGTCTTTTGATGAAGTAATGATTTGGAAAGTGCTGCCAAAATCAAACAAAGGAAATGTGCAGGTACAAATGTTTTCTTTTCTAACTACTCCAGGAGTCAATCCTCTTTCAGGGGCCTTTGTTACCACAATGATTTGGTACAACAAAACTTGCTAATTCTCAGGAGAAGTTGGTTTGACGTGGGTCTGGTGCAGGCAAGGATGTTCAGCTCCTCAGGACTCACCAGGCTTTTCAGCCCTGAGTTCTGTTCTGAGAAATGCCATCAGCTGGCTGCATGGTTTTGACAGTAATAACAATTTTCAAATGTGCAAAGTGGTGTACAAGAAGGGAAAGGTGTGGGGGAATGATCTGACAAACGCATCTGTAAGAAGTCTTCTGTCTCATTGTTTTCTGTCCCTATGCCAGGACATGTTGTCTTCCCTTTCAGTACTCCTTGTGAATCCTGGGCAGGAACAAGGTCAAAAACTTGCTTTATATCGTGTTGGCACCTTTATCCTTTAGAAAAGCAGCTAGGTCTTGAAGGTCGTTGATTTTCGGATTAAGGAGCCTAATTATTTTTGCACTGTTTTGAAGGCAGGGAGTTTAACAGGGCACATAGTGGTTGGGATTCTGTCTTAAGCAGCACAATGCCATGGCATAACACTTGTACCTAAAGTAATTTTTTTCTTCTTTTAATTCTCAGAATGGTGGGAAAAGGAAAATCTTTTGTACCTTCTTCTATTTAAAGCTAGCAGTCATTGACACTTGCCTGTACTGTTTACTTATGTATGACGGTACAGTCTGGCATGATGTTTAGCATCTTAAAATGAAGGCACCAAGTACTGGTACAGCTGCAGCTGCACAGGGTCTCACAGGTGGAGGTGGACAGCACGAACATAGACAAGTTTTAAGATTGACTTCTCATAGCATGGCTGACTGTATAAAGAAATGGCAGCAAGGCAAGCACTGGGGTGCGTTTACAGTGCCATTATGCATCCTTTCTTCCTTTAGGTAAAAGTATAGAAATCCCCTTGTATTGAAGAATGTAACTAATTCAGTGTATTGCATGTAATTTTGTGTGCTAGGGCTCATCAGAGAATGTCACTTCTCCCACAGCACTCCAGGTGCTACCCCAGAAGCATTGGAAATAGAGTAAGCACACAAATAAGTACTTAACATACTGTAACTTGCCTAAGGGTGACTTGTTTGTGTGCTTTTCCAGCGTGATCTGGTTTCCAAAACACGAGTGGTCCTCCGAAAGGTGTCAGTTACCCACCTGAACACAGGGGTTGTAGTTTCACATCTTAGCAGGGCATCTTAATTCAGGTTTTATGTGCACTCTTATCCCTGTACAAGTCAGATTTGCATGGTATAGCATTACCTTTGTGACTGTCATGCTCAGCTTTCATGGTCTTCTAATTCCTCCACTTTTTACTGGATTGCTGTATCTCGTCAGCTTGTGAACCTGAGATAACCTTTATATAGCTGAACTTTGTTTACATGAGAGCTGCACACAGACTTTTTTTGCTTTGTACAGTGTTGCACACATGCAGGAGAATTTTAAGTACTTTTATAGATTAGATGGCAAACTTTCACATATCAAGCTACTAAATGCAAAGAAGGTAACCAAGAATTATGTATCTCCATAATTTGAGTTTTATTCTTGAGATGTTCCATGGGTTCAGAGCTTGGTGTAGCAGGATTTTGGCAGGAGGAGGGGGCAGGTGGGTGACAAATGTTCTCGGTGGTCAGCTTTGGTGCTGCAGCTGCACGGTGTTGGAGGAAATAAGGGTTCATGTGGAGGGACAGTCCCACTTGTCACTCTTTTTTTTCCTACTTCTTTTTAAATTTTATTATGAAATTATGAGACATGGGCATTTAAAGAAAAGGTAAGTGGAAGCTTACTGTCTTGAAGGTACGCAGTGCTCTTGAATGTAATGGTCATGCAAGGCTGGGCTTCGCCATCCTTGGTCCTGCTGTCTGTCATCCCATTGGCTCTGTTGTTAGAAAATGCAGCATTTTGACAAAGAAGGCGCATTAAAATAGGCTTTGGGGACTGAAACTTTATTTTTCTCCTGTGGAAGCATAAAGTTGGTTCGAGTGAAGTACACAGACAGAGATTATAGGAATCCCATTATTAAAGGAGAGAAAAAATGTTCAGACTTTCTTGGAGGTGGCTTTTGAATAAAAGAAAAGAGACCAGAAATGAAAGGTAAAGTCCTTATGGTCCTCTGAACTTAACTTTTTTCCCTTTGTCTTCTCAAGTCTCTTTAGCTTCCCAGGCCTCCTGAGGCTAATTTTCCATTGTGAGCTGCAGCTAACAGTGTTACCACAGAATAAGCTGAGGTGAAATGGACCCACAAGGATCATCAAGTCCAACTCCTGGCCCTGCACAGGACCATCCCCAAGACTCACACCATGTGCCCAAGAGCATTGTCCAAATGCTTCTCAAATTCTGTTAGGCTTGGTGCTGTGACCACTTCCCTGGGGAGCCTGTTCCAGTGTTCAGCAATCCTCTGGGTGAAGAACCTTCTTCTGATACCCAACCTAAACCTCTCCATACACAGCCTTAGGCCATTCCCTCGGGTTCTGTCACTGCTCACAGAGAAGAGATCGGTGCCTGCCCCTCTTCTCCTCACAAGGAAGTTGTAACTGCAGTGAGGTCTCCCCTCAGTCTCCTCTTCTCCAGGCTGAACAGCCCAAGCAACCTCAGCTACTCCTCATACGGCTTCCCCTCAAGGCCCTTCACCATCTTTGTTGCCCTCCTTTGGACGCTCTAATAGTTAAAATGTCTTTATATTGTGACACCCAAAACTGCCCACAGCACTCAAGGTGAGGCTGCCCCAGTGCAGAGCAGAGTGGGACAATCCCCTCCCTTGCCCAGCTGATGATGCTGTGCCTGATGCCCCCCAGGTCACAGTTGGCCCTCCTGGTTGCCAGGGCACTGCTCACTCATATTCAACTTGCCACTGACCAGGACCCCCAAGTTCCCGTGTTTTCCCAGCTGGCATACCAGCACAACTTTTGCAAAAAGATGGAGCTTCAGATTCAAAGAGTAGTTGTTAATGAACACTGCCATAGTGCTTGGGGAGGGGGGCTTTGGAGCAAAGCTATCTAGCAAACACTCTGCTTTGGCTTTACTTACAAAAAGTCAACTTGTTGCTCTGGTGCCGTGTACGTATTTTTTCATTTCCATCTAACCTAGTTTGCTACAGATGCGCTCTTCTGTTTCAATTAAAAAAAAAAAAAAAAGGAAGCAGTTCTTAAATCCTAGCCAGAAGTTCTCTACATTGTCGTTGCTTTATATTGCAAATACAGCAGTTAAAATAAACCTGTGTGCTTTGCCTTTTCTTCCTCCACATTTTATTCTTGTAAATACTCCTGCAGTCTTGACTGTATTGCTCTCACAGCACCAGGCTGCAAGCTGGCAGCGATGAGGAGGTTTCCAGTATCGCAGTGCTGGTGTATGGGCACAGTGTTCAAGCTCAGGATATACCCCCTTGAACACTTTATTCCAGTAAAATGCATGCTCTTGTGAAAGCCACAGTGCTGAGTGATGCCAGATCTGCTGCTTCTAAGGGGGACTTTGCAGTGTGAAAGGTCCTTGCTTGTAGATGGATGCTGGATGCATCCTTCTGGCATGGAGGGGCAGTCATGAACCATTTTCCTCTGTTTCTTAGTATGTCCATGGGTGTGTTTGTGTGCTTGCTTCCAGCTTGCTCTTCCTTCTTGGCCATCACCCTTTGAGTTTTCCCTCTCCCTGAAGTCATCCCATGCCATATCAAGAGCTGTTGAGTGCAAGGAGATGAACTTTGTGTGAATGTCCTAATCCTAGGACAGTCAGATCCTAATTTGAGCTAGTTTAGATATGCTGAAGGTGTGAATAAAATTGCAAGGACTTATTATTTCTCTTAACTTGCCTGTCTGAAGATCACAAGATTCTGTTTTAATGAGGTATTGTGTACTGAGTGCAATTAGTTATTCTGTTTTGCAGTATCCTTCCCTGTATTTATTTCTGTTCTGTAAAATACTTTAATTACCACATCTCTGTTTATGTAATAAGGTAACCATTACTGAAGGACTTGGGGGAATGGAATGACAGGAGTAGTTATGTTATGAAATTACCCCCCTATATATACCCCTGGCCAAAATCTTCCTTTACCCCATGCGTTTTCAAATGGTTTGAAATCACACTGAGGTTAAATTGTTTGAAACTAGATTCTCACCTTTGTCCCACATATTTACGCTTCCCTGAATTTTATACAAATGATTTATTTCTAAATTTTCTTATGCTGGTGCTGCTGGCAAGTGTGAAGGCTCAGCACTGTGGGTCCCGATGTGTCAGCAGCAGGCTGGAGGGTTTGCTGCTCATGCAAGGGGGCCAAAAATCTGCATTACTTGGCTAAAGATAGAGATGCAAAATTAAGTTTAAAAATAGCTTCTTGTATTTTAACAAAACTCAAGTGCAAAATCTGCTGCACTCGTGCTTCACCTGGTTTCCCATAAAATAAACGTACCTACACTTTCAGATACATGGACTATAGTTTATTCTGAAGTCCTTTTTATTGCTAACATTAAGCATGCTTGGGACCTAGGAGGGTATTCAGAAAGGGAAGAAAAGGGTAATCTGGAGTTGGCAGGAAGTTGAAAGGCAAAGGGAACACATTCACGGGGCGGTTAAGACTTTGTGAATAGAAAGGAGAAACTGGGCAGCTTTGGCAAACGGACAGAAAACGGTTGACAGCTTTGATTATCAGTGCTGTCTTCCAGTTCTCAAGCAGCTGAGCGTTTTCAATTCCAGTACATCTACAAAAGCAAACAGCAGTGTGATCGTTGGGCTTTTGGAGAAGAAATAATTTGTACTTTTGGAGGAGGAAAAAGAGGAGTCACCTCTGCAGTGACAAGGACTGGGAAACATTACTTTAAAGAGAAAACACAAATCAAGATTTCCAAAAGCAAGTGGCTAAAATTAGGCTTCGAAGCCCTAATTTAAGAACGGAGAAAGTGGCTGTTTTCCAAGAAGGCTGAGCAGCGAGGCCTGACAGCACATTTCTCTCAGAAGCCAGAACAATTATTTAGATGCCTATTTTGGGGATTTTTTTGGAATTCAAATTCAGGCACTTAGCTGTAAAAACTGGGATCTGTTTCAGGGAGTTCTTGAGCAGCAGGGTGAGAGCTGGAGGATCCTTCTGAAACGGAGCAGACTCCCAGTACTTTGAGCTTTCAGCTTAAAATGGTTTTTTGCTGCTGTTTGATTTGCTTAAAAAGGGTGCCATGGGACACAAAGCAAACCTTTATATTTTTGTGCATCATCTTTAAGTTACTCCAAGAAGAAACTCAAGAAATACCATCAAAATGTGATCAAGAATTCTTGAATTACTTCATAGCATAAACCCTCCAGAATGTTTTCTATGGAAAGCATAGGAGAGAATTTCCTTTGAAGGGCAGGAGCTGGTTGAAATCCTCCAGTAGTAGCCCTTTCCTCAGAAAGTAGTTATATGCATTAGAAGAGCAGGTTATCAATGCTGGTAGCCTGTATGAAACACTTCCTTTACATAAATTTTAAAAATACATACTACAAGAAAAGCATGTTTCTGTGTAGGCTTTGAACTGCATTTTTGATTGTCACAACAAGAAGCACTGGGGCCATCCATGCCTGGACTGAGCGATAGGGCAGAACTTCACATCTTCTGCCCAAGTATTTGGGTGGCTGCTGGAGCATGGTGTTTGTCTCAGCTCATAGTGCCAGAAATGAACTGAGGATGCCAGATGGTCTGTGGATGTCCAGAAAAACCTGTCAAAATTCAGAGGATTATTGAAAAAAGTAGTATTTTAATAATGTTGCTCGACCTTGTTGGGGCAAGGTGCAAGTTTACCCGTTGTTACATTTGTTTTTCAAAATTAAAGTCCAGTAATCTTGTTTGTTAAAGCATCAGATAGGGCTTTTTTCTGGATTAGATATTTGGACTTGAAGGAGTGAAATATCTTCCAGGTTGTAAGCCTGAGTGCTTTCAGACTCTGATCCATCTTGCCCTGGGCAGGGGCCTTACTGCACTGGTAAAATTTGGTGGCAGAGAGGATGATTTTTTTTTTCCGTTGTAGAAAGACAGGGTAGGAAAAAATAACTGGTGTATACAGAAGTATATGTTTTAAAAAGCATTGTCTGGCCTAATTGAGTCTTTTTTTTTTTCCCCCAACTGTAGTTACTGAATAAGGCTACAGATGTCGTCGGTCATTTCCTACAAGGCCTTTGACACAGTCCCCCACAACATCCTTCTCTCTGAATTTGAGACATTAGGATTTGATGGGTGAATTGTTCACTGGAAGAGGAATTGGTTGGATGATCGCATCCAGAGGGTGGTGGTCAGCAACTCGGAGTCCTGGTGGACGAAGTGGTGTCCCTCGGGGGTCTGTACTGGGACCAGTGCTGTTCAATGTCTCCATCAATGACATGGACAGGGGGATCGAGTGCACCCTCGCAAGTTTGCCAGCAACACCAAGCTGAGTGATGTGGTTGACATGCTTGGGGTGCCATCCAAAGGGACCTGGACAGGCTCAAGAAGTGGGCCTTGGGAGCCTCAGGAGGTTCAGCAAGGCCAAGTGTAAGGTCCTGTACCTGGGCTGGAGAAGTCCACAGCATCAGTATGGTTGGGGGGATGAAGGGATTGAGAGCAGCCCTGCTGAGGACTTGGGGATGCTGGTAGAGGAGAGCCAGCAATATGTGCTTGCAACCCAGAAAGCCAGTTGTATCCTGGGCTGCATCAAAAGCAGCGTGGCCAGCAGGATGAGGGAGCGGATTCTGCCCCTCCTCTCTGGTGAGGAGAAATCCCACTGAGATTTCTCCCTTCCTCCCACCTGCATCCAGCTCTGGTGTCATCAGCACAGAAAAGACACAGACATATTAGAGTGGATCCAAAGGATGTCAGAGGGCTGGAGCATCTCTCCCTATGGAGATGGGCTGAGAGAGCTGGGACTGCTCAGCCTGGAGAAGGGAAGGCTCCAGGGAGATCTTATTGTGGCCTTCCAGTACCTAAAAGGGGCCTAGAAGAAAAATGGATGCAAAGTTTTTAATAGGGACTGTAGTGTTAGGACAGGGGGCAGTGGTTTTGACCTAGAAGAAGGCGGATTTAGACTACGTGTAAGGAAGAAGTTTTTTCAGTGAGGGCATTGAAACACTGGAACAGCTTGGTCATAGAGGTGGTAGATGCCCCACCCATGAAAACTTTCAAGGCTGGATAAGGCTCTGAGCAGCCTGAGTGGAAGATGGTGGGGGAGTTGGACTAGATAATATTCAAAGGTCTCTGCCAAACCAAACCATGCCATGATTCTGTGAATAGTGTGCCTTGCTGTGGAATGACTTGTAGGTAAAGGAGCCTTGCTGCTGATCTGCTTGTGTATGTGGTCAGCTGCAGAATTTGCTTACTTTCAGTATTGGGAAATATGCCGATCGCAGTGTTTCAAATGGCCACTGGTTTAATTTTTCTGGGAGTCGATGTTTCTCTGAATTGGGAAACTATTCTAATTTAAAAAGAACCCTTGTAGTTGCTGCTGTTGAAGCAGTGTTTAATGTTGTGTGGCTGTTGGCAAGAGACTTGATGCATTTTCACATGATCCCCTCTGGAACAAAAGCAGATTGTTTCCTTCTGTTTTTCTTTTACACAAATGAGTTCCTTTTGAAACAATTTCTTCTTCTGCAAATTCTGGAAATCGACACCAGGAGTAGTTTTTCCTTTGCTGTGTCTTTTATAATCTGCTGTCTGATAATGCTGACACAAAAAGTTGCTTTGGGGTAGCAGCCCAAAAAGGCTGAGACCTCTGCAGAAAGCCTCCTCCTCTTGGGGAATGAGTTTTTCTTCCAGTTTTATCGAGGAGTTCAGCATGGACTTTCATTTCTTGCTGTCTTTGCTATAGCTAGGCAGTTTGTTTCTGGATTCTTAGTTGTTTCATTTACATATATGCATTTTTAGTGTCCAGCAAGTGTAGCAATGTATGTAGCAAGTCAGTTCTGGATTGAGCTTTTTTGTCAATTTTTGTATAACAAAGCTTTGGTTTTGTACCAGCCTCTCCCGTCTGAAGCCTTTGCCTGTGAAAAGGGTAGTTGAAGTCAGATGCAGATTATTGGCCGATGCAGTGCTGCATAACTAGACCAATCAGTACTGGATCAAAAGAGCAACAAATTGATTAAGTGGGGATCTCAAACAACAAAATGAATCATCCACCAGGGAGTGGGTTTCGTGGCGATATTTAATAGCTGACAAATTTTAAAAAAAAAATGGGGTGACAAAAAAAGGATGCTTTCTCTAGATATATTTTTTTTCTCCTTGCAATTATATACTCATTTCTCATAGCCTTCCTGTTGTTCACACTTCTGGTGACACAAGTTATATTTCCTTACTCCTAGGACACCAGTGTGGCAGTGGTGTGGCCATTCACACAAGTGCTCACGATAACGTAGCTGGTGAGGTGACATAATCCCAAAAATGCACTTTCTTCTGAAGTGTTTGCTTAGTTGGGCTGGGATTCTTAAGTCAGAAAATAAAATCAGTATGAATCAGGGCTGCAAAATACTCTTTAACACTTCTGGTTATTTTGATCAAGCCCTTTTGTTTGTGCGTGGTGACCAGATTTCAGTGATGTTTCTGTGGTCCAAAGCGGTGTGGCATGGAAGGGAAAGTCTCTTCTGCGTGTCCCTGAGAGGCTCGAAGGAGCAGTGGGTGTCGGTGCAGGCAGAAGTCCCTGGGGAGCCGATCAGCCTCCTGCCTGGGGCCCTGCGGTGCAAGGGATGTGGGCTTATATAGAAGACCACAGAATGGAAATGCATGACCTAAACCCCTTGTATTTGCTTGGTCCCATGGGAAGTCAGAGCCCCTGCAGGCCTTCCAGCATCAGCTCCCAGGCCCACTTGGGACCAGGGAGAAAATATAGTTTGCATCCTGCTTGGCTTTTCTTGTTGGACCTGGAAGAAATTGAGGTTTCAGTCCCAGCTGACTAAAACCAGAGGATATATGATTAATTTAACTTGCATAATCAGAAGTCCCCCACAGATGGGGTTTTCACAGGTGGAAGAGAGAGGTTTCTTTAGGTAGAACTGAAAAAAAAATGGATACAAATTTTTTTTCCTTAGCAACTACATATAAGGTTGTGTAATTGTTGTGGTTGGTGCTGTGAGTATGCTGACAGCTTTTGTTGCTTATGTTATTTCCCCATAGCTAAAAATTGTTAATATTAGTACTTTAGGAAAGGAGAAACACAAAGAAGTGAAAACCATTCTATTAAAAGTGGATAAATTTTTATTAGTGAAAGTTCTGGATAGAAAATAGGAAATGGGAAGGGTTGGGGTTTTTTCTTAATCAAGAAGAAAATTACTTCCTCTTCTCTTGAGAACAGCTTCATGCACAGTTGTCTCTGCTCGTGGACAGTGTTGCTGCTTCTTTCCTGCTTTAACTGTAGCGAGGTACCTCACTGTGAGTGCCTCTGTGCAGACCAGGTGCTACCAATAAACAGTGGCCACGTAAGGAGCTGACAGATGACATTTGAATCACTCTGCTAATGCTGGATGAATTTTATCTGGTGATGTCCTACCAGTAAGCAGTTTCTGGAACTGGAGATGCTCGTGGCATGAAATGCAGTGTTTTCTGCCTGGCCTCTGCAGCCCTCTCTGTCACTCGGTGACTGTTGATCTCTTGGTTTTATGGGCTGTTAATCACAGCTGTAATCAGTCACCTATCTGCAGGTGATAGCAGAGCCAGTTTTTACTTTTTTCCTCCTTCCCTCCTCCTCCCTAGCTAGCCTTGCTTGTTATTTGAGATCCTTTGTTAAAATGGCTTCACAGTATTTATCTGGAAATTTCAGTGTTGCTGGCTTTCTCAAAGTTCAGTCCTCTTCCTCACTGAGAGATCTTTCAAGATGCCATCTTTTACTTGCATGTACAGAATACAGAATTAGAAAGAACTTCAGGTTAATCTGAACTCATTATTTTAAGCTTCTGTGCATCTATAACTGTGATTAAATAGTTTAGTGGGAAATGTAGCTCATACACCAGTGACTCTCTGAGACTAGAATAAGCTTTATGTACTGAGAAAGCCCAGATTTATATGCTGAGAAAGCCCATTATGTTTGCTGGAATTTTTGCATACTAGTACTTTCTTTGTTAACTCTAACAGAACCGTGTTCAGATGATTAAACTATTTTCCTGAGCAGAAGAACTAACTTTCTCCTTTTCTTTCCATTTCAGTACGTTGTAGAATGGAACTTGTGGATAAAACAATCAATAGTTACTTTGATGTTTGGCTTGGACCCAGAGGTAAGATTTCTCAAAAATTAACACATAAATAAAACTGATCTTACTAGAACATAAGAAACATTTTTCCTCTAACTTGACATTGACAGGTGACTACTTTGTGTAGGATCTGCAAAGCATCAAAATGTATGACAATGTAATAAATAAGAGTCTATTCAATGCTTCTGATCTTTTGACCTGAAGAGGTCATTCTTCTTACTATCAGTTAAGGTCATGTTGTTTGTCTTGGTGAGTGACTTACCTCACTCAGATCTTTGCTGCCTTTTTTTTTTTTTTTTTTTTTTTTTTTTATATTNAATAGCCTTAATTCTAAAAAGCCACTTTAATTTGCATTTAATTAAATAAAAATACTCTTGCCCTCTTAACTAGAGTTGCTATGGATTTTTTCACTAAAAATATCTGTAGTTTTTTGAAAACACTGCTGCTTTGAAACCATTCTTTTTTAAAGGAGCAATAGTTTTGATAGGTTTTGCCCTGGGAAAAACTCTGCAGGTGGAGAACTGCAATCCTGGTCAGTGTGAGGAAGGGAGAGGCCATGGGACCAGGACAAGTGGTGGCCTCATGCTGAGGGCTTGGGTAGGATGGTCCAGTTCCACCTAGTTCTGACCAGGGGAATTCAAAGACTGCGTCTTGCACAGTGTGCAGAGCACTGCTGCTCAGTGGCATGTGCTTTCTTCCTCTGCCTGCCGCAGTATTGCCTTTTCTCTGTCCCAGTGAAGATCCAGTGACGGTGCCCCTTCTTCACAGAACACAGTCCACAGGAGCTGGAACAAGCCTCTCATTCTTCGAAGTGTGTTTTCTATTTGCTTTTATTAGTATCTCGGTGCCCTTGTTGCCCCTCTGTTCATACTAAGCCTGTTTAAATTAGCCTGGATGTTCTGATATAACATATTGCATGTGCTGGCATACGGTCTCTATTTTCTGTGTGTGAAAAAAAATGAACCATAAAGGTGGCAAATCCAAACAATTCCCTGGCATGCCTACCTACTTTCCAACCTACAATTTTAAGGCCTCATTTCTTACATTCAGGATCCACATATGACTCCTCTGAAATTAAGTCAAGACTATGAATGACATCAGTACTTGAGTTGTTCATTTATAGTTTGGTTAACTTGGTTTCAGTACTTTGGGCTCACTTTAGTGAGAGGGGTGAGATACTCTGTTGTTGCCGGGTATGGACGACACAGTTGTGGTTCAAAAGGATCACACGATTTTTCCAAGTGTTCCCCTAAAATTCTCTGGTTCAGGATGGTTAATGTGCTTTTCCTGAGAAGTCGATGCGTTGCCAACCAGACTGGTTACTCAGTCTGGACCGACTGCTCTGTATTCCATTGCTCGTACAAGGACTCCAAAATTTAATTCTTTCTAATAGCACATACCTAAGTCTAATTGTATTAGTACTGACTGGAAAATAATTATCAGGATCATCCACCAATAACTACAGAGGTATCTGCTTCACTCCTAGGTTTGCTTACTCTAGGAAACAAGGTGTGTACCATCGGGAAGGGTTGGTTTGAGAAAATAAAGGGGAGAGATTTGTTGAAGCGTTTCTTTGTAATTTATCTTATCTGTGATATTCAAGTGGATGACAGTTCTGAATGGTAATGAGTAGTTTAAAATAATAGCGCTAATAACTTAAGAATGTTTTTTGCCTTAGGAAAATAATTATTTCTGCTTTCTTTAACAAATATATAAATAAAATATTGTTGTTTGTAATTAGCAATGTGGCCCTTAATAAAAGGGCTTGCTGCACTTCCTTTGTGTTTCTTTGGTATTCCAGCACTGAAAGCATTTTGGGTCTAGCCATTTTTAGATGTGTTGAATTCTTCTCCTTACAAAATCGAAGTGTTTGTATGTTTTTGGGTTTTTTGTTTCAGACCCCAGAGTAAAAGGATGGCTTCTTCTGGAGAACTATACACCTACCTTTATCTTCTCAGCCTTGTACTTACTAATCGTATGGCTAGGACCAAAGTACATGCGGAATAAGCAGCCGTTCTCATGCAGGGGTATTCTAGTGATCTACAACCTTGGACTTACACTGCTTTCTCTGTATATGTTTTATGAGGTAAGAGAAAAAGGGTTGGTCAGACTTATTTTGCTGTGTCTGTTTTAATTAAATTGGCTCATGTTGAAAATAATCTCTGAGCACAGTGCTCCTGAATTGAGGAAGCATCTGCAGAAATGGTGCAGCCGTTTCAATGTCACTTCTCTGGGGAAAAAGCCCTGATTGCAATGTTGCCTCTAAGGATGGTGTGAAACAAACCTTGCTTTAAATTGCTGACCTTGGTTAGCAGTATTTCAAATGCACTTTCTCAGTCAGTGCAAGTGAAGGCCTGATCTTTCAGCATGAACTTGGCTACTCCTTCAGTAACTTCTTCTCGGTGTGATTGTGCTGGTGCACTGTACAAAGTACTTTGTAGCAAAACTGTGGCTTTATCTGAAGGGCAAAAAATGTGTTTTTTTACTTGTGTTTAATCATGCACACACTTCTTGCACCTACTTCTGTAAGCTTGCAATAGGTTCTTTTGCATCCTCTTAGTTTTGCTGGGGAAAAAAACGTTGCTGAAACAATGCCATTGTGATTCATCTCTTTCTTTGAACTTAAAATCTAAACATACAAATATATTTCAAACTGAATTGAATTTTCTGTGGACTTATTTCCTTTCATAAAACCCCAAAGATTTAGGCAGTGTAAAGTTTTCCTTCCACTTCCCAGAGAGCTCTTCAGCTGCTTTCACTCAGAACTGTATCATTTTATTCAAGTGAAAATGAAGAGCTCTGTAGTGTAAATAACGATGTGGGCAGAAAATTACTGGTTTGCTTTAATGTACGGAATATTCTGGCATGCATTTAACCAAAGTATTTCTCCTTTCTGTAAGGAGGTATTTCATTTTCAACATCCTCTTTTCATTTCTTTCAATACAGTCTTCTCAAATACAACCTAGGGCTAAAACTACTAATTCCTTTTTTTTTTTTTGCATGTGCTTAGAAGTGTATACAAGCTGCAATTCTCCTTTAAGTTTGTCGTTAATTCTATGGTGTTTTACAAGGTGAGTGTTTAGAGATTAAGTGATTTAAATTCAATGATATTTCTCTTGTGTAGTGAATTGTCTACTCAAAAATTACTCAGTTGGGTTACTAAGGACTTTGAGACGTAACTGTTCAGTTGGGAGCAGTTTTGGATTCAGTAGGTACTTGGAACTACTTGTGTTCTTGATGTGCTTACATTTCTACCCTCCTTGTCAGGGTGTTATAAGCCAGAAAAATGCGTATTGATCAGTTTAATTTGTGTAAATGTAGTGTTGATGTTACTTCAGTGTACATCTGCATAATTTTTTGGAGATACTATTTACAGTTATATCTATTGTTTTAACCTCCAGTTATGTTATTGAGAGTTTACAAGTGCAGACTTCCCTTCAGTTGTACCAAGTGTGGATAAAACTCTCAGGGTAGCCAATCTTTCTTCCTTGAATACTTGGAATAATACTCATAGTTTCTAAATGGCTGTAACATTCTGCTGTGTTACAAAACCTGCTGGTAAATTTAAACAAGAGAACATACCTGAACTGTTGATCCTATGAATGCCTTTTCCCGCTAACAATAAACTGGTTACCAAGAGAGGACTGTTCATTATATGCTGAAGAAGTCCTCATACTTGTAACCAGATAAGTAGCTTTTATATTGTGGAGCAATGACACAGCTAAAATATAGTGAATATTAAGACCATTCCTTCCTATATTGAAGAGGTGACCCCCGTGGGGGGGATGGGCATGAGTGGATGCGTGGGGCACGGGGTTTCTCTGTCCCTGTTCCCTGGTCATGTGTACCCCAAATTCTGTCCCCTATTGGTCAGTTTGAATGTAGCCCGCGGGAATCCTGTACTTAAGGGAGTGTTCACGGGACCCCGGGGGGGTTGTTCCAGACCTGTTCTGGGGGCAAGGTCGCTGTCGGAGTCCCTGCTGGGCTCCGGCCATGTGCGGCCAGGGGGAATAAAATCTGAAAACATCTATCAAATATCGTCTCCTTGATTCTTCCACGGGCCAAGGCTGTCTCCCAGGGAAAGGTTGCAGCCACCCCACTGCAACACTATATAATGAAATGCTTTATGTTAAAGTCAGTGTTGCTCCTAATCTAGTATTATCCATATGGAAGTGTTCATTAGTGTTGTAAATATACCTTCTCCTTGTAAATGGGCATATGCAAAGCTAGAGCATTATGAAGATTATTAAACGCATGATAGGGGCAATGAAATGTGTTTGGCAGCACTTCCAAGCTGGATGTGAAGACAAGTGCTGCTCTGCAACAAGGGACCGATCCCATAAAACTGCTGCAAAGCAGAGAGCCATGCTGACAACACCACACTGCTTGATCTTTGCAGGGAGAGAGCCAAGGGCATAGGGAAAAAATGGGTTCTTACACCTCCAGGTATGTTCTCTATCTGAAGTACCTGCACAATTTCCTCTGTTGGTGCACAGCACGTGATAACCTTGCTCGTATCTCATCAGTCTTGGAAATTTTCCTTTGAAGGATTAGCCCTATATCAGTAGCACTTTATAGTACACTTACTTGCTTTTAAGATGAAATGATGAAGAACAGCATTCCAAAAATTTGTGTAACTCCCTGTTCTCTTTCTTACTGTCATGTTGAGTTTCAGTTGGATTAAAATTTTTTGGTCCTACTGTGAGGAAGATCATAAAATGTCACCATTTATGAACTTGTTCAGTAGCGTGTCTGAAAAGAAGTTGCTTTAATAGCTTGTGTACAATACACCTGAGTCACTACTTTGAAGTTTTTCCTGAGTTATAGCCATGGTGATTCAAGTCATGATTCATAGCATCACAGCTCAGTTTGCATATTATGTGACCAAAGCAAGTTAAAGTGAGGGATCCTCCCAACTGGGATGAAAAGGATGACCTGCTTGGTTTTCTGACCTTTATGTCTGAATGCTTGCAAGCAATAACATGGGGGAATTTGGCACCATAGGAGTTGTGTAACTCTAGGTATTGTCTGCTTTGGTCTAAAATGGCTAGAAGTCTTAGACCTCGTGTGGATTTCTAATAGTTTCTGTCTGTGCTTGCTGTTCCTTTTTTGTTTGGATATTTAATGGCTTGGCTGGGTTTTGGTACTCGCAGAGAAGTGGACTGCACTTGTCCCACACGATATAAAAGCAAGGCAGATCTAGGGGAGCTGGAGAGGTGTCTCCAGGCTGATTTGTCACGTACTTCAGGAGGACGGGATGTTCTTTAGGGGAAAACAACGTTTTATTCTGTAAAAATCTACAGTGCTTGGACTTCAGGGAGAAATAACACTCCTGTGTTGGGCAGGGACAGCAAGGGGGGCTTCCTGCATGGTGGAGAAGGTGTGTAGCAGGGCTGGCAGAGGGGTTATAGGGTATGGGCTGGTCCCCTGCTGGCTGGCACGGCCGTGTCTGAAGGAGCTGCAGGAGCAGCTGAACAGCAGAGGCAGCACTGCTTCCACCCGTGTTGCTGCTCTGTGCTCACAAGGGATCACAAATCATGAGTAGGGCCCGTCCCTCTCTGCTTGAGTCTCAGCTGGGTAATTTAACAAAAAAGGAGAGTGCCAGGTACCCTGTTAACACAGCACACAGACCTATGATATTTTGGGGGTGTTTGTTAGCAAAACTAGCCAAGTTTTGGATAAATTTTCTGGATCATCTGGGCTTACATTAGAGAAAACTGGTCAGTGATGAAGGCACACTTCCATAAGTGATTTCTTTACTGTCTTTTTTCTTCATCTGAAAAATTAATTCCCTACTGAATCTGCCTGAGATAAGTCTTAGATTTTCCTGATGAGGGAGGTGTTGCATATGCTGTAGGAAAAGTTTTAGGAAGTAGGGGCCTCTGTGCAGAGGTGCTGTGTCACATGAGCCATGGGTGGCAGCTGGGCTGCTCTTTCCTCTCCCTTTTCTTTCTCCACCATCCTGAAGCCCTTATCTCTGCCCTGGGGTGACTGCATTCATGTAAAGATAAAGTTCCGTATCTCTGCAGGCATTTGCTTTCTTTGATCAGACGTTAACTTCTGTTTCTCTTCACTCTAATCTAGCTCTGTTTTGAACCTTGTAAACCCATCATGCCTTGACAGCGTGATGCAGTGCTAGGTCCCTTATCTGCCCCTCTCCAGTGAGTCTCAGACTTCAGTTTTATCATGAGAAAAAACAAAATCCTCCCCAGTAACACCTCTCCTCCAGCCCAGTCAGACTGGTGTTAGTGTCCTGGCTTATTTTGGTAGCAGAGTTGATAAAAAAGCAAGTGCCACAGCATTTTAAAGAACTCAGCAACAGAATTACAAAATGAAAGCAATATGACAAAAAGAAAACTTCATTGCAGGGGAAGAAAGCGTGGGTTGTTTCAGCACAAATACAACCTTGAGTTGCAGGTTTTCCCCCTGAGCTGAGGGACTTAACATTGAGTTTATCATTTTAATTTGCTTATGAAGAAACTGTCGTTTTGTGCTGTTTAGAAACCACATGAAGTGGTTTGCATAAGTGAAAATGGTTATAATTGGCCTTTTCTGGACACGTTAATTTCTCGAGAGAAGATTTGCTTGTGGTTGTTCATCAGCAGTGCCATCAGCAGGCCTGGACTCCTGCCAGCCTGAAGATGAAGGACTTCCTAGAGACAGCGGGCAAGGAAAGGTTGTCTCAAGGCTGTGTTGACTGAGGAGCCACCACTCTGTTTCTGGGCAAGTTTCAGACCTCCTGTACAGTGGTATAAGGACGGCTTGGAAACACTGGCCATCCAGGGAGCAGACCACAACAAGAGTGAGCAAGGACTTAAATGCGCTGCTGGCAATTTCTGACTCTTCCTTATCGCTTTTGTGGTGGCAGGGAAGCAGCTTCCTGGGGCTGTACACCCATGCATAATGGAACCATTTGGGAGCCATTCATGGTCATGCTGTGTCACATCTGTTGGTTTAAAAAAAAAAAAATTTTGTTTTCCGAAACCTTCCAGCATGTGATGAAAGCATTGTGGATGCAAGAAGTAGTGGTGCCAGGCAAAGCAGCATCTGGCTAAATGGGGAAAAAGATTATTTACATGTTGTATGTTGCACTGAGTAAGGTTTGTGGGCAGCAACAGCAGTTTGTGGGAAGCTGTAGCAGCTTTTTACCAATTAGTTCCTTCTGGAAAGTGGAGAATTAAATTATTTTTTTAGCTCTACTAACTATTTATATGATAAAAGATGCTAGCATTTCCTACAAATGTTGCTTTGCTTATATCATTTGTGGTTGTGAGAGTATTACGGTTCTGAGCATACTACATATGTTCTTTTGTAAACAAGGGAGTACTCAGGCTGAGCTGAAGCCACTGCTCATAGCCACACTGATGTCATTGTCCTTTGGAGAGGTGGGATCCATGGAGACACCTTTGACTGCATAATGCTTTAGGTGGTGAACCTGTACCACTTGCAGGGAAAAAGCTCTGTGGATTCGCTATGCCAGCCTTTACTGGGGAGTTTATGGAGTGCAGCACTGGATTAATTACAATATAAACAATGTGATTATGCTTCTATTCCTAACACTTCCTTGAACTATGAGAGCTGTATGAAAACATCTGTAAGCTCTTAACGTGATCACAGCACGTGGTCTTCTGTCTAAGGGACCGGCAGGCACTTGCAAGGCCACGCAGTCTTTCCTTCAGTGGCCTGAGAGTGGCTTGGTGCAAAGCTTGCTCTGGGGCATAGCTGGTCCTTCAGCTTTTAAAAGGTCCCACTTTTAAACTGGTGTCCTCTGCACAGCCCTGCGGCCAGAGCAGGAGTCCTTCCATGCCTTGCCTTTGTTGCTTGGGTAGGGAAAGTGCCTGGGTCTGCTGCTGATGTGCACGGCTGCCCTGCCCTTGCCGTGGCAGGGTGCTATTGATTTATCTCTAATACATTAGATACTTCCAGGTCTGTATATTATGATATAACTAGATGTACATTTCCCCCCCTAAATTGCAACAATAATTCTATCTCAGAAGGTCAAAAATAATGACCTAGGCTGACTGAGTATTCTAAAAGCTAATTTAGGGGGAAAATGAGGCATGAAAGAAATAACACTGGGGAAAGGTAGATCATTTAAGTGATAATCTTTATTGAATCTTTTAAAATTAGCTTTCTGTTCACAGATCCAAGCAGCATTTAGTCATACCAGTTATTGTAGTCCTTTAATCAAATGATCGTTTAAAATGACTTCTAGTACAAGGAGTTTCCATGTGGCTTTGCAAAGCTGTTTTTTATTCTTCAGGTAGATAAAGCCAAAAACGTACAGCTTGCTTCTGCCTTTCAGATGTTTTTTGAGATACCTAACAATTCATTTTTTTTTTCCACTAAAGTTAAAGTCACCTAAAGTTGTTACTCCTCTCCTCATGCTATTCCCAAGAGGAAAAACGTCTTTATAAACAATGTCCAATGATCCCTTCTGTTGAGATATTAAAGGGGATCTTGTTCATGTCCTTGCACGCGCTCCCTCCTCCCATTCCACCCTCAACCTGCCCTACCATCTCCGACTTGTGAGAGGGTGAGGTGTGAACATCCAGCATGGATCTTGCTTCTCTAGAAATTTTAGCCACCCCCTCTTCAGCGGGCACCCTGTCATTTCTCCTGACTAATAGTTGGATATTACTCTTAATAGTGATTTCACTACGTTTGAGGTGTTATTTGTTATGCTAGAAGTCAGGCAGGCAGTGGCATATCCTGCAGAGGAAGTCACTTATATTGGGGAGGATGTAATGTGCTTGGGATGAGTGAATTGCTTAAAAAGATCTTGAAGAATGGCAATGCAGTGAAACATCTGTTGTTAGCTATTAAGGATAGCAGAACTGAAAATATGCTCTGTCACATGGTTGAAAAAATTGTAGTCACATCTCTTGAGTATAAAATTCCTTAAAGATGTAACTGTTTCCAAAAGTAATCAGAAGAAAAATATATTTAGTGAACTTTGGTTATTTACTTTCTCCAACAATGAGATCATCAGGAAAGAAGGAGATTTCTTGAGAACCTATCTAGAATATGACTCTGAAAATACTCACACTATGTGGGATAAGTGGGGATAAAATGATACCTCCTATTTTTATTCTGGTGTACCCCAGTTGGGAGAATTTATTAATTCACCCTTTACTGCGATTTGGTCACTGCTTGGAACTTGAATTCAACCTAATGGCACCCTCAGGTGCCCAGGAATCTCTTGACACCAGATGTCTGGGCAGAGCTACTGTGGAGATGCCGTCGAGTTCAGCCTTCTCCCCAAATAACAGTTCATTTTTTTTATTTGCTCAGCTGGTGACGGGAGTATTGGAAGGAGGATACAATTTCTTCTGTCAGGATACACACAGTGGAGGAGAGGCTGACATGAAGGTACCGTCGTAATCGAGACTTTGAGCTGGTAATGTTTCAAATTGTCCACTTAAGTGGAGAGCAGAACAGTATTGATTATGCACATTTTGCTTAAACTGTAAGCTTTTTTCCTCGTTCTGTGATACAATGGACAATGCACTGTCAGACATAATAGTTAATCTATGATATATTAATAGTTGGTATTTTTGTGAGTAATTATGTGCAAATTTTCAAGTGTTCTCAGATCAGAAAGTGAGGACCTGGTCTTCAGTCTGTATCCAGCCACTCTGTGTTGTGACTACCCTTCTCTTTCTGAGATGTGGTGATGATTTCCTCTGGTCACACTTCTGATCTCTCCTTTACAGAGAGCACTGCAGCACCAGCTCTGGTTAAGTATTTTTTTGTTTCTCCTGGGACAACCCAGGTGCACAGCAGTAGCTCGTAAAACAGCCTTTGTCATCCTATTGTCAGCTGTAGCTGTAGGTTTATACCTCGATCTCCTATGGAGAAACCTGAGGCAGAAGTATTACAGAAGATCCCAGTAGTGTCTTCAATCCAAGTACTGCAGCACAGAATCTGGATTTTAATTACTTAGGTAGCATAAGAGTTGAAAGCCCCCTCAATGTGCAATGCTTCTAAAACTTGTTTCCTTCTTTCCAGATCATACGTGTCCTCTGGTGGTACTATTTCTCCAAACTCATTGAGTTCATGGATACCTTCTTTTTCATTTTGAGGAAAAATAATCATCAGATCACTGTTCTGCATGTCTACCACCATGCAACAATGCTGAACATCTGGTGGTTTGTTATGAACTGGGTGCCTTGTGGTCACTGTAAGTACGGGGTTATGGTGGGGAAACATCTGCAGCAGGGTCTTTGTTTTGGTGGTCTTTTGATCAAACCAAACAACTTTGGCACCTTCAGCTGCAGGATTTGTTCTGTACCATATTAAGCTGCTTTGCTGAATTGCAACTGTTGTAGATGGTTGCAGGAATTAAGCTGCCAGCGCAGCCTCTAGGGAAGGAATGTCTGTGTAGTTTGAAGAATTTGTATGGCAGTGTGACATTTAGCAGGTGCAATAGCCCAGGTCAGATACCCATCAACCTTGCTTTCTCTATTTCTGCTGTAGTTACAGACCCTCTGATGAAACAATACTCTTCCAAGTCAAGCCAGAAGCTTGTTTCAGCTGTAAGACAGCTAAGAGTGACTCTTGTCCTTGTATCTGTAAAGTTCACTTGAGATATAACATTCTTAATTTAATCTTATTATATCACTAGACATAACAAATTATTTCTATTAAAATCATGTCCCCTGAGCACTAATGAATATGAACAAATGAATCTTAAGTGGAAGATTTCCATGTCTCTCTTGTCTAAATCCTGCTAACCTTTGGCAATCTGGCTTTGATTCTTTACTTTCATTGCATTTAGCTGGCATCTAGTTTCCTAACTGCATTAGCATGGCTTAGTTGTGGTTCAGATGTGCAGCTTGTAGATACTGGCTTTGTTGCACACTCCATTCAAGAGAAATCTTTTCAAACCCAGTGGATGTGAACTACTGGCAGTGCAGACCAAGAGGCCGTATTCCTCAGGAGTCTGCTCTCTGAGCCAAACAACATAGAAACTCGTATTTGTTTTGTGTTGTCACCACAACAGTGAGTAATACTGAACTTATAAAAAGTCTGCATCTGGAAACACATTCTCCTCCAAAGAAGTCAATCCCTGTTCATACAGCAGTCAAAATGGCATGTACTTAGAATCTCTCATGTGCTCGTGTGGTCTTGAGAACACTTTTGTGCTATTTCTAGTCATGTATTTTTCTTCTTCCAAGCTTTATGTTCTGTTGTGTCATCACAGTTCTATGCAGTTCGATGTTAAGCTAAAAGTTTCTTTAACGACTAAAGGTACTGTAAACAAGGACAAATAAAGAGTTAACATGCAGTTTCTGAAGGTATCTGAAGCTTTTGGTTATAAATGACAAAATTGGCTCCTACCTGGAAGGAAGTGAAATCAACCGAAAAGTAGATGGGTGAAGCTATTGATTGTTTGGTACCTTAGCATTCCTCCTTTTAATCAGCTTCCTCAGTTCCCTTGAGAAACCACAATGTAGATGTGATAAAGTGTAACTTGAGGAAACAAAACCAAAAGGCTGGTGTAAAGCACAAAGCTGCAAAGCAGCTCAGCTGCTCCACTGGGTGAGCAGAATAAAAAACAGGGTAAAAAAAAAAACAACAAACCCTCTTGCTTTTCTTCAAATAACATTTAAAATAGAAACATTTTGAACTTGTTATTTTTGTAGGTTCCATGAAACAGCATGTTCCTTCCTGGTAATGCAGCGTACTTTTCTTTTTCCCTTGCCCTTTTTTTAGCTTACTTTGGTGCCACACTGAACAGCTTTATCCATGTCCTCATGTACTCCTACTACGGATTGTCCGCTGTTCCAGCAATGCGTCCTTATCTGTGGTGGAAGAAGTATATCACTCAGGGGCAGCTGGTGAGTGATTTTCTCTTCAGTGCTTCAGCAGGCTCTTGTATTTGTGAGGAGGTCCTCTTGTCTTCACCGAGTTAGGAAATTTTGGCAGGGGACAGAAGAAGGGAGAAGGAGAGCTAGTACCTTATACATCTTGTAGTGCTTGTATCACCTTAAAAATCCAGCTGCTGGCTGTCCATTTGCTCTGTTTTCAGGACAGTGGGCAGTTGGGGACTGGTGGGGTACATGAATCAGTGCTGAGGTCTGTGGGATCTTTCTCCACCTCACCATGTTAGGTGGCTGGATGTATTCGGGAGTTGCAGTGCTGGGATTTCTGGGACTCAGTAGCCAGGCAGGAGGCTTTTCTTCCAAGCCCTCTTGAGCTAGCCTGCTCTTCCTTGTGCTTGCTTGGTCAGGCTGGGACAGAGCAGAAACTGAGTGCAATGCTGTCCATAGCTAACAAGGGCCATTCTAGTCCTGTGGGACAATGCCTTTTCTGTCCTACTTTTGCATACAGTTGCAAATGGTGTATTAAAAACTATTCAATATTTCTGCTCTCTTTCTGCACTTTAATTGGGCAGATTTTTTCCCTTGTAATTCTTGTGTTGGACTCCTTGTATCCATTTGCATTGTTTCTAGTGTGCGGTGATGAAGCCTGACCGCTCTGTGCTGGAGATGATAAGAGCAGTGAAATTAAGTAATACAGCACATGCTGTAGTGATACTGCACTAGAACCAGGTTTCAGTGTGTACAACGTGTCAGAACAGCACAAGGAAATGTTCATGAGTGTTCTGTCTTCCCCACTTTGTAGGGGGGGAAACTGAAACCTAGACATAAATTATTTTGTTATGTTCTTCCCCACCCCAGTACCGTCTCAGAGCTGTGAACAGTTTTAATAACATTTGCTGGTGATGATTAATAACATTTACTGCCAGCAATTCACAGTGTTGATTGTCAACATGTTTTTTTATCACTTTCCTTCCTGAAGGATGGCTAAGTATTGTAGCTGTGGGCTCATTAATTTTCATGGAAGGCGTGGGGGGTTGCTTTGGTTTGAGATTTGTTTTTGGTTTTCCTTCCAGATTTAGGCTCTATTCTTCATCCTGGTTGTTCAAGTGCTTCAGAGTGCAGTGTCTCAGTGCTTCGGTTGCTCCCCTGGCTATTGTCATAGCTGCTTTCACTTCCTTGCCTGCTCTGCATGCATAGCTGTTGGGGCAGCAAAATAGCTGAGCAGAACAAACAGTCTTTCCCTATTTAAATAAACATTCCCTAATCTGGTAGCCTTCATGTGAAGATGAATTTTGCCTTAGGCCCACTGCAGCACATAAGCCCAAACTCCTGTTTTCCCAAAAGAGATAATTGATCTCCCGATCCTCCTTCCTGACTCCCCAGCTTCCCTGCAGCCTTTACCCCAAAAATTCTTCCACTGGAGCCATGTGTTAGACAGTTCCTGTCTGTGGGAAGGGATTGCAGGGGTCTCCGTGTAGACCAAGTGACCCCAGACCTTCTGCAGCTAAAGCAGTGAGATGCAGATCTCTACTCCATTAGGAGGGTAGAGCCAAATCCCAATGAACTCTCACTAGGAAGAAGGTGGTCTTTCTTCCTTGGGACATTTATATATCAATTATGCATGGGTTACTCTAATGTTCTAAAATGGAAAAATACAAATGAACACGCTTAACAGGATACCACAATCTGAATGTCTGCTAACTCAAGTTTATGGAGAAAATACTTGTCAAACACACAAAATTGCATATTTTTTGCTTGTTTTGGAAATAACTGTTGAGATTTTGGTCATTAATGGCTTTTTTCTTCCTTCCATTAATGTGCTCCATTTCTCTTATTTTTGTTTTCTCTCCCCAGATTCAGTTTGTCTTGACAATCTTCCAGACCAGCTGTGGCGTTGTTTGGCCATGTGCATTTCCTCAGGGGTGGCTGTATTTTCAGATTTCTTATATGATTTCTTTGATTATCCTCTTCACAAATTTCTATATTCAGGTAAAAGTAACAGTCATCAACTCTTGCTAGCATTCTGCTGGCTGTATCTCACTGGAAAGCTGTTACAGAAAGATATGCTTGAAATGTCCGTTTGCTATCCTTCACTAACATGCTTGTGTTCCTGAAGTACTACACTTGTTGATCTACCCTCTACTTTCAAATCGTCTGATGTTTTGTACCTGTAATTCAGAATGCTTAGTAATTTTAGTAAGCCAGAGTGACCAAAAAAAACCAAAAAAACTTACTTTTGCAATTTTAACTGCAGATAAGGGAGAGGAAGAGCTTTATATAAGAAACAGCTTTCCAGTCGGAAATAAACCAGCAGCATGTGAACCTGTGAAGCACCAGAAGGAATTGTTCATTCCTGCTTTTACAAGGGGAAATGCTTGTTTTATATCCAGGGAAACTTCCTAACCTCAGAACATGGAGAAATCTGGATTTGGTTCACTTTTACAGACATTTGCTTGTATTTTCATATGGAAAATCAGTGGGTTTAGTTGTGTTTCTGCAGAGCTGATTTCATGTTTGAACAGATGCAAACTTGGTATGTGTTGTTCTGAGCAGTTCATAACTGGGCTCTGTACAAAGATGTACTACTGTCTGCAGAAAATGAAAATGCATTTTGGTTCTGGTGAGAATGGTTCATGGGGGGAAACACAGCAGGCTTCCCTGTCTGTTCTTCTGGTATTTCTTAAAATCAGTCCCATGATTTCTAGCACTTGCTGCGTATGAACATGCTAGTTAAACATTATAGTATATTCCAGATACTACTTTCTTTTCTTTGTCAATTTTGCTCATATTTTAACTTTTAACCATTTAAATTCCTTTCACACAGAAATTTGGGGAAATGTGCTTTTGTCAGGCAGCTGAGCCACTTTGGAAAAAATTAATGTATATTTTTCACTGTCTGTAATTTTTTTAGACAGTCTCCCTGATTAGTTTTAGATTCTCGTGGTAGCCAGTGGAAATTCCCTTCACATTTCCATCTCTGAACTTCCCTCACTGTTATTGTTTGCATACCTCTTGTTCTGGCTTTGTTCAAGGTACTGTCACCTGCAGTGCCTCGAGCCTCCTTCGTCACGTCATTTTGAGTATATTCTTATGCCATAGTCTGCTCATAAAATCGCTTCCCTTGTTTCTAATTTACTATTAACATAACACTACCATCATACTGCCAAGCCTTTTTCTTTTCAAGTGAACTACTCCTCTCGCTGTGATGAATCAAAGGCGTAGTATAGTCTCATACACAAAAAATGGTCGAGCTTGTTAGACTCTTAACACCAGCACAAGGTCTTTAAAGATGATGAATGCAAGTTTACTTCTATGTTTCTAAAGTTACTGAGAGGAAGTGGTTATTTATATCTAATTAAGCAAAACCATGTGTCTTTCCATGTATTCTAGACTTACAACAAGAAGGCATCCTCGAGGAGGAAAGAGTATCAGAACGGCTCCACGGCCATTGCGAACGGGTACACAAACAGCTTTTCTTCCCTTGAGAACAATGTGAAACAAAGGAAACAAAGGAAGGATTGAAGACCAAACTGAAAAACCATTTTGATAACCCCAACAACAAAATCATCTGATTGTAAGCACAATGAGAGTTGTGCACTAATACTCTAATGGCTACTGTAACTATTCCTGCCTAGAATAGTGTGATTTATGTAGGACTTAACCAGTGCAAACACCCTAGAAACTGTATAAAGAACATAAAAGTAGGTTAAAGTTTAAAAATAATTCTGGGCTGTCACTGACCCTGCTATAGACTGTGGAAGGGAGTATTATCATATTATCCGACACTGCTGTTGCCTTACTAGTCAATATGATAGGTGCTGAATTATGATTCACAATTTGAAAACACTGTAATCTAAACTTCCATTTTTTTAACTACAGATCATGCATGTGATTGTAGAGGTAATTTGTATGATGCTGGTTTCAGTAGATAAACACACATGCCTTAAATTAAAAAGCAGGGCCCAAAGCTTATTACTGGTTTAAAAATTAGGGTATGTTTCAACTTTTCAGTTGATTGACTTTTTATTAAAAAGTCATTTAGAAGAATCCATTGATCATTTTACTGTTCTGTATGTGATACACGATGCTATGTATCTCTTACTCGATACAGTGAAATTGGAAATGGCGCGTTTAGTTTTGTATATTTGGCTTTAATTGACTCAACAGTCACAAAACAGATGGAAAAGTTATTTTACCTTTTTAATAGATCTTATTTTTTTATTTGAAGTACGTCACTAACGTAAAAGTAATTGGCGCTTACACAGTCGAGTAAGATTTAAATATTGTCTCTAAAGTTTAGAGCATATACAGGGTGGACCCATCTATTCTCTTTACTTCTTTTCTTTTTTTTCTTTCTTATTTCTGAGAATTCTTAAATGCTAAATGAAGAGTGGTTTTTAATATGAAACTGGCAGTTTCAAGTGTTATTACCATAGCCATATCCACATTTTAGGAGCTACTGTTTAAGCCTGTGACATATCCAAAAACGTATTTAAAAGTGGAGCCAGAAAGATGCTTTTCTGATGGAATTGTCTGTATTTAAGTTGGTATCTGAACTGTTCTTCATGTAGCATACGTTCACTTTCAAAATGTGCCTAACACAAAGATGTTTTTTTTTTTTTTCCCCAAACAAGCAAGTTTAAACAGTTTTAAGTCTTACCTAATGTTTTTAAAATGTTACTGAAATGTGCTGGAAATGTCTGTTTCTGTAATGTGAGTTGTGTATATCACTGGTAATGTTTTGGCTTGTTATCTTAAGGATTTGGTTTGAGTGCTGGTTAAAGATACTCCTTCTTGTAAAATCCTGTCTTGCACATATGAGGAGTCAGTTGCAAAGCCAGTATCTGTTGCTGGTATTCTGGTATCTGCCATGGTGGAGTCCAATAAGCTCTGAAAAATTGAATTGTGCGAGACATTCTGCTGGTCATTGCTCAAGTTTAATGATTTGTTTTTTTGATATTTATATAAATGCTAGTTTTAACACGTTTAATTGTTTTTAAATCTTTTTTAAATTTTTTGCACATCTCTTAAGGAATTAATAAGTTCTCTTACTAGCCTTGTGGGTTTTCATTCCTTGTTTTGAAGGAGACAGTGTCTGTTATGTTTACATTATCAAAGCTTGTGCGTGTGTCTTCATTTCTAGGTACTGGTTTGCAGAGTCTTTACATAGCTCAGTACAGCAGCTATAATGTTCAAAATAGGCTGTCTAAATGTGCTAGAAATAAACCCTTGGCTCATCTGAATATACTTCATTGTTAATGTTTGACATGGTTTAATCATTAAAACACTTTTGATGATCTCTGCCTGAATTCTGTGGGTTTGTACAGGTTTAATGCATTGCCCCATCCTGTGTCAGGCCAAGGAGGAGCCACCATGATGGAAAAACAGCTGCAGATACTCAGAGATATTTAGCGTACCAGAGATTTGACAACAAATTCTTTACAGAAACCTTTGGCTGTTACTAAACGCTGTTCCCTTGCCTGGCTGTAGAAACACTGGTCGGTGTGATGGATTTAACTCCCACTGGGATTACTGACTCACTGAATGCAGAGCAGCCCCAATAGCTCGAGATGATGAGTGCCAGGAGCAAAGCTTAACATGACTGAGAGGAACTCTCTGCGTTAGCTGTCCTGTCTATAAAATGGGGATAATATCTCTGTCCAGAATGGGAGCACTTTTGCAATTTCCTTTTAGCTCGCCCTGCCCTTAGGTGATTGTTTTGGAACCCTCTGATATGAATGTTTAATCAGTACATTGCAACAACCCCAGACAGGCTGGTGATGGACTTGGTAAAACAGAGCTACTTACTTAGCTGTCTTCTCACTTGCAGGCTCTTAACACAAAAAACCTAGACCAGGGCAATGGGTTTACATTTCGTGTGAAAGGTTCAGAGGTTTCATGCTATGTTGGTCTCCTCTGGGAAGGTGTTCTGAGTGCCTGAGGTGGTTGCTAAGACAGTTTCCTCTCCTTCACATGCCAATTCAGCTATGAAATTGAGTGTTTCTAAGCGAGGCTCAGTAAGGTGCAGTTCTTTGGATGTTAAGCCAAATCTACAGCACGTACCTAGAAGGCAGAAGCCACAGCACCAACGTGGCTTCCTCGTGTGAGCCAGCAGAGATGGGGCTGCTGCACTGCAAACCTCACTTTCAAGGTTAATGGCACATGGTAACAAAACCCAGTGACTTTGTCCGAAAGTGGCAGGAGATGTGACCTTGGGAACATCATTAGTGTCCACACCTGTGTGCAAAAACTGTGGGACCTGGGTTGTCTTCTACAGTCTCAGCAGCCACTGAAAAGTGTCTGAGAGCTGGATGGGTTAGATCAGACGTCATCTTGCCGTAACTGATGGACCAAGGCACGAGCCTTGGGTCTGCCCACCTGGCTCAGCTTCCAGTGCGTTACCTGACCTGGGGCAAGGAACAGCCTTTGGATTGCCTCAGTTCCCGGATCACGTGTAGTTTTCCTGAGAGCTGTGATCGGTGCTCGGGACTATGAGAGAGTCCTCAGAAAGGACTCTGTGTTGTAAAGGCAGGAGAGGTGAAAAAAGACCAATTGCTGCCAACAGGATGGAGAGGTTTCGTGTGAAGTGGCTGAGGAGAATGAGGCACTTCAGTATCTATTTGCAGAGAGAATGACCAAGCTGCAAACCGTTAGGTTAAGATCTTGTGCAGTTCCTGAGCTGACCAAATCCCTCCCTGCACTCAGGCTCTACAGCCCGACTGATGGAGAGAAATGTTAAGCTTTTCTTCAGCTGTGAATGGGCTACGTAAGCTCAAATGCCAGAAAGCACCTTTTATAGGGTAGTCCTGGTGTAAAGACCCTGAGTGCTGGGTCATGGATGTGTAAGCCACCCCTGGGACTGGGATCACTCAGGAACTGGGATTCCTGAGTTGGCAGGGAGAGGAAACGCAGAGAACAATTCTGGAAATCTTTGTGGTTGATTGTGTATTTTACTTGATGCAAGGGAGATCCCAAGTAAGTGGTGGAGCTTATGATAGGACTTACATCCCCAAAACTTGGGTAACAAAAGCCCCAAACCTCATATAGAACAGTTCTGGGGGTTACCTCTGCCTTTGATATTTGGTAGCTGTCTTGAGTTTAAGTTGATAATATGTGTGTTTCTTGTATGAGACTGGAATGTATATTGTTAAAACATATGCATTATTCAAAAAAGAAAAGATGTAAAAGTAAGATGGATGCTGAAGAGCAGTATAAATAAAATTGGAGGCCAAATTACTTGAACTGTGTGGGTTCTGCAGGGAATCCCTTTGAGGCATTGCAGGAAATGATGAAATACAGATAGAGATCTGTTAGAGAAATGCTGCTTCGAGTTATATTGGCACAGAGGATTAACTTACATTGTCACTGTCATCCTCTTGCCAAGAATTACTGCACCAACAAAAGTGATTAGTTGTAATCATCAGGATGTTTCACAAACTGATTTACAAAGCAAACTTTGATTCAATTTTCAACTTTTAATCCATTTACTTTAAATAGAAGGATATACAAAACAAGGTCCATATGTTTCTCAGTTTCAGTAGAGCACATTTGGTATGAGCAGGGGAAGCTGGAGTCCCCAGGGCCTCCCATGACATGACAGTAGCAGAGGTATTAGTTTTTAAGTCGAAGGTATTAAAATAATCTTCAACAGAAAAGAGGAGAAAGAGCAACAAAGGTCTGGCTAAAAAAAAAAAAGTATTATATTTAAATCAGTCAAACTGGGATGTGGAGAAGGAGGAATGAGACTTGCATGTCTTGTATTTCAATGATATATAACGTAGATACTGTATTTTCTAGAGGAGGAATGTAAAAAGTCTCTGGTAGATGGTAGATTTCATGGTGGGATTTCAGTATGATGACAGGTTTCAGAGTAAATGGGAAGAATGAGTACAAGGAACTAAAAAAAAATGGGAGAAAATGTAGCAGCTTTTCTGGAAGTAATTACATCTGATTGACCCATATTGGTTTTTAATTAAAGAAATGCTGCATAGACAAAGCAAATACATCTTCCATCCCTCTGGAATAGGTAGTATTTTTAATCTTGGAAATTATTATGTAAATTAGAGGGTGTGGTGACCAGCAACAGGATCTATGGATAAGCAAGGTCAAACTGGTGAACAGATGAACAGATGGTTTGTCTCAATGCTTTCAGCAGAAATAGGGCCCATTAATAGTGTTTTAGGAGAGACCCTGCTGTAAAAATCAGGACCATTTGCAGCAATGTTTGGAGACGACAACATCAGAAAGTACTGTCAGTGCCAGGGAAGATTAAATCTCCTACAGCAACTACCTTGATGGCTGGAGTAAGAAATGGGATTACTGTTAATCAATCCCCTTTAGGCACCAGTAACAGAATTTCAGCTGTTTCCATGGGAGTTCTAGTTGGACATGACTGAAGAGGAGAGAAGGAAAGATATATTGCAAATCATCTCTTCAGCAACTTAGAGCTGCTACTATGAAAAAAAATGGGGGGGGGGAACCTCTTATTTGCTAATTGGTCCATTTTTAGTAGGAGGAATGTGCTAGTGTGAGAGGATGAGGCTCTGATAGGACTTCCTTTTGATGAATACAGCAGCTCTCAAAAAAACTGATTTTAAAAGATCTGCTGTACAGAAGGGTTACTGGGATGGTCAGAGATATGGAGAAGTCCTGCAAAACAGATGTATAACAAGACCAAGAATGTAACCACAGTCAAACAGACATCACAGCAGAAGATTCAAATTTTCATGAAGGAAAACGAGCTAGTTTAAGTGCATGATGCAAATCAAATGGGTACAAACTACCCAAGAGTCTTCCTAGGCTAGAAACAGGGACAGTGCCTTTGTTAGTGGAATCTGTCTCTGGAGCATTTTTCCCATAAAGAGTAGTGTGAAGGTCTGGGGCATTGCTTGAAGATGGGGCACTGGCTTCTTTAAAGCTGGTAAGACCAGGGCGTGGGGCTCCCCGGTGTGCTGCTCTGCATTCCGGCAAAAAGCAGCTGTTGGTGCCTCTGTGAAAGTCTGTCTAAAAAGGGCTAAACACTGCCCAGCAGAGAGAGGAGTGATGACAAAAGTGTGAGAAACAGCCCTGCAGACACCAGGGTGGAGAGGAAGGAGGGGGAGGAGGTGATGCTGGAGCAGATTCCCCTGCCGCCTGCGGAGAAGCCCATGGCAAAGCAGATACCCACACTGCAGCCCACGGGGGACCGTGTGGTAGAGCAGGTAGACATGCCTTGAAGGAAGTGCAGCCTGTGGAGAGCCCGTGCTGCAAGTTTGTCCTGAGGGACTTCAGCCCCTGGGAAAGACTCACGCTGGGAACATGAGTAGGAAGGAGGAGAGAGGAGCTGCTGGGAACTGACCACAACCACCCCCACGCCACTTGGAGCATGGAGGAGGTGGAGGGGGTGGGAATGAAGGAGTGAAACAGCCTTGGAAGAAGGGGGTAAGGAGTAGGTGTTTTAGTTTTTTCTTTGTGTCTCACCATTCAACTCTATTTTAATTGGAAATAAATTATTTTTCCCAGAATCTATTTTGGCCATGATGATTATTGCTGAGTGACCTTCCTGTCTTTATCTCAAACCTCAAGCTTTTCATCTTATTTCCACCCCCAGTCCTGTTGAGGAGGGGGAGAGAGCAGCTGGGTGGGTGTCTGGCAGGTGGCCAAGGTCACCCCACACCACATGGGCGCTTCGTCCTCTTTCAAATCAGCAGGTCAGGAAGAAGGCAGCGTCCTTGATCATAGGGAAGATCTGCCAAAAGCCACGAGGAACCAGGCACCAGAAGGTCTGAAGGCCATCATGGTACCGCTGGAAGTCTTGTGGTCTGGGAAAACATGCTCCCTGGAGTGAACCAATTGCTTTGCTTTTGGTGTTTTTTTTGTTTGTTTGTTTGTTTAGTTTTTTAATTTTTATTGTTTTTTCCAGATCTAATACATGTTAAAGCAACACCTTTTTCAGGAATCTGGCCCATAATTCTTGGAAAGTTTTTAAAGGCAGTGGAGGATCCTGTTTGCTGATGGAAGGTGCTGCATAGGCACGACATGTGAAGGAAGCCTGTGTTCAGAGGAAAGGTCCTGAATTTCCTCACAAAAGGAATTGCCTCACACACTTCAGAGGCAGATGGAGCTTCAGCTCAAACAGGGATGATCCAGCCATGTGACAAAGAGAAATGCAAAATTGTACTCATTGTCACATTTCATTTGGGAGCGGGTGAGACTTCAGATGAACTGAATCTGTCGACATAAAACTGCAATCCCACAGGGTTGTTTACGCCTGTGCATTTGCTGCTCCTGCGCTGGTGTAATGGGGAATGCACAACCCCCGTGGCATAACTGCACTTTTACTGCCTGAGACTTGCCTAAGTGGATACTCACAGTGTTTCCACTAGGATTAGCCGGCACCAGAGGTAATTTTATGTTGTGATAAACTACTTGGTAAAAATATTTAGAGTGAAATGAAGTGAAATTTTTTCCACACATACTGAAGCAAGGTATTGTGGTATTTGTGTAAGTGATTAGACATACAGGGTCTCATCCCATTTAGCAAGCAGGAAGCATATCTTTATCAGTTGTTCTCTCTGCCACTGGAAGCCAGATGTTTACTAAATGCTACTAATTCAGTTTTACCAGCTGTTGAAGGAAATCAGAATTTCGGCTCACCTACCAGAAATAAGAGTGCTACAAAAATAAAATTTAAAAAAAAAAAAAAAAGAAAAAAAAATCTGTAACCTTGTAGTTATCTAAGTGCCTTGCTTCCTTTAAAATCAATGGCACCTCAAAGCTTCAGGGCCTTTCTAAGTCTAACACCTTTCCGTATATTTAGAAAGGATCGCCTCTCTGAAAGACCTTCTGTTGATTTATCAAGTTGCTTTGTTTCCCACAGCACTTGGGGTTGGAAGGGAGTGTGAGACCAGCTCTTGGTGTGCTGGGCTTTTAGGGACTTAAGACATCTTGGATGCAAATGCTCTTTTGCTCAGTAGAATAGTGATGAGTTTGGCAAAAAGGCCAGGAAATACATCCCACGCATATAGATGGCATAACTATTATCAACTAACTATTATCAGCTGTGTTTCCTTTTAAAACTGCACAGATTTTTCCAAATCATCATGAAAAAGACCCTTCTGTCCTCAGAAGTTCAAATAATAAGCAAAGAAATAGTCTTTACATCTGACTCTGGTTTCCATGCTAAGTAGACATGAAGAATTGCTGCCCAGTCCCACTGTTATAAAGTAGGTTTTTAAATGAGTGGGAACTCCTGAAACCAGATCGGACAATTTGGTGGTGGATGCTCTGCTTGGTGTCTCGGCATTTTTGCAACATGCAGTATTTGCCAAAAGTTTCCCTGCAACATAGGAAAATAGGAATCATTACCAACTAACTCTCTCTTGATCAGAAAGGAGCAACATAAAAGGTTTCAGAAACCTCCAAAACTCTGTGGCCAACTACCTGGCTCTACTGTTCAGAGCACTTAGAAAAAAATTATAGTCAATATAAGATTTTACTTTTTGAAGTAGAAGTAAAAAAGTCCCCAAAACAACTGGACAAATACCCACCCCCAGCCTCTCACAACCAAACCCCATCCATCTCACCTTGCCAGAATACTACTAAAACTAAGCAAACAAACAAAAAACCCAAACACAACTTTATTCAGTTTTGTCTTCTGGCCTCAAAATTTGAGAAAGCGGATCTAAGCAGCATCTGCAGAGATGTTTTACCCCTTATGCAGATGATTTTAAGGAGGTTTAAGAATGGTGTAAGCAAGCACTGGGGTTTTAACCCAAGTCCTCCAATAGTCAGGTCTGGTGAAACCCAAGGCTGGTGTCAGCCTGGCTGGCTGAGAGGGGGCAGTGCAGGAGGTGGCTGCGGGCCCCGGTAGGTAGGGGAGCACCCAGGGCCAGAAGCGGGGTGTGGGGGATGCCCGGGGGCTGCGCACCCGAGGGAATGCTCTGTGAGCCGATGCCCTCTCCTGGCAGCATCTGTGAGGGGACAGCTGGGGACACGCTGCTGCTCCTGCATCCTGGAACCAGGAGGATTTCATAGAAATAGAAATTTTTCATAGAAAGATACAGCTGACACCAGTGACAAATATGCAGCATTTAAAAAGGCAAGGATGGCAGATCAGTATTTATATGGCGATACAGATTTCACAGCCAGAGACTTTTTCCTTGCAATTGCGCTGTCGTACATTCTTTGGAGACCATGTTTAGCCCCTTCTTAAAAGAGGAGGACTGGGCAGAGAGGTAAGTGTTAGATAAACAGAGCTCCTGACCTGTATTGGAAACATCTGCACAGTAGTTCCTGGTAGTAGTACAGAGGATCAGAGTATAATTGCTTTTGAATATGATATACAAGAATAAACTACTGTGTTGTCTTTTATTTCACTGTTGCAAAGACTTTGTAATCAAGAGCACTTCCTAGAGTGGAAACAGGGATCATAAAGGGAGAGGAGATTAAAAGCAAGCATATCCTACATAATGGCTTTTATGATGCACCTGACCTTGCTTGCACAAATAACCCTGGGAACTCTGGTTTTCATGGGAAAGCAGGAGCTGGTTTGTTTTAAATTATCAGAATACTGATCTGTGCATCCTGATATCCAGGAATATTTCAGAGCATTTTATAGGTGAAATTTATGTGTTTAAGCAGGGAAGAAAAAAAGAAGAAATTCATTAAACTCAGCCCAAATCTCGAATCAAATGTATTCTCTCATTAAAGCTTAGTCTGTAATGGTTATTAACATAATACATCACCAGCTGTCCAGCACATACAAGTGTTTGGTAATTATTTAATAGCACTCAGTATTTATCATGCTTTATACTAGATAAATTTAGGTGAGCAAACCCCAAAATATCTGGCCTTGGAAGAAGACCATGAAGGGTGGTGCTAGGACAGCAGCTTCTCTGTATTACAGAAGACAGCATCCTCCCTGCTCTGACACCTCAGTAACACAGGAGGCTAGTTTGTAAAAAATGAGGAAACAGTTCAGAGGAAAGCATATACAGGAAGCAGAAAACACACAAAATGCCAGGGAAAAAAGCTAATGAAGAGAGAGACTCTAGCAGGCAAGAAAGAAGGATGCCCTCATGGCAGTTTTGAGAAGAGGGACAGGAAGAGAAACTGGAGAATATCAGCTGAATTGCTCTCACTTTTCAGCAAGGCAAGGGAGATTATGCACAGATGAGAACACGACACCAGATCAGTTTTCTGACTGGCTGCAGTTACTGTCTCTCTCAGCAGTGGGTGTTTGATGAACACGTAAAACCATCGCTGCTCTCTGCAGAGCAGCCACAGCTCAGCCTCAAAGCAAGGGTAGCTTTCCCTCAAGCAGCATTAAGAAATGTGTTCCCGGTCTTTACTCCTTTCTTCCTTTGGCCTTATGTCGGAAGACCACGCTCCCCGTCTAGGTATGGATTTGCTCCTCGTGACGTCAGCCTGGGTGTAATGATTGCCAGGTCTGCTGGCGACCACCCTGTGCCTCCTCCTCTCTCTTGTCTGCACGGAAACCTGGGGCTGCCCTTCCACCACATATGGTGATGCTGCTGTTTGCTACAAGCACCTTCTGGACTGGGCTACCTGATCCTGTTTTTTTTTACTGAGAGCTCCTCTGCATTTTATAGCCCTTGTCTCCAGTCTTGATGGCTCCTGTTGAGCAGAATCATTTAAAGTACCTGTAGAGGGAGAAATAGGTCAACATCGGAGAAGCATGAATAGCATCCCAAAACTGGTGTTGAAAAAAGTGCCACAGATCTTCGTGGCCAGGCTAACCCTTTACGCCTTTAAGGCGGTGCAGTTTAGTGGGTTGTGTGGGAGCACCTCTCTCCTGGCACCTGGCCTCTGTCCTGGGCATTGGGAGCTCAGCACAAGCTGAGACTAATCCTTCAGGAAAATCAAAATACAGTGCAGTATGGGGGCAATGGAAGAGGAAGGAAAATGGTTGCTGGGCTTCCACCTCCCCTCATTCCCACTGATCTTCCTGGGCCCATCCTCAGCACTATGCTGTGCTGGATTATCCCCTGAGGAAGTGAAGATGGCCAGTGTCTGGGAACGAGTTTTCAGGCTCTCTCCTCGCTGAAGCTCCTGCAGTAACGTACTGTCCCTTCAGGTGCTCTTACGGCATTGGTCTGGCAAGGTCCCTGGGAACCCCCTCCCAGGGAATATCATATCCATTTCCTGAACACCAGGTGTCACTGAGGCCCTAAGATAACATTTCCTTCCTTTTTATTTCAGCTGGTATTTTTCAGTTACTTGTTGAAAATACCATGGCTTTTTTCCTTATGGAAAAATACATCTCCAGTTCTGTCAAAGTGATTTATAGAAAAACACAACGCAAAAATACTCTCCCACAAGCAGTACTGAAACATAACCTGAAAGAGAACACACAGCCTTAAGTGTCCAGAAGCCTGCTTGATGTTTGTCATACTAAAGCAGCCATCTATCAAAGCAAGCCTTGTACCAGCAGCTGCTGAAAGAGCAAATCACTTCAGTGAAGCAACTTTTTCTCAGAATAATGATCAGAAACATATTTATGATTGGACCAGAAGTGCACTTTTGTTGCAGAGTTGTAGTAACTTTGCTGACTGTTGAGATGCAGGAGCCTCTCAAGGCTATACCTTAATCATTCATGGTATAATGGGAAGAAACCAGGCCATGAGACTGAACATGTTCTAAAAATAATGTAACCTGGTGGAGAAATGAAGAAGTCTGCAAGATGCAAGGTTAGAGGACACTCTGACTTGACTGTTCTGTCCTTTGAAACTGAAGATCCCAGATCAAATCCTGACTGGGTCTTTAGGAGTGTAAGAACTGAATATGTAAAGGTAGCATCCCAGGTTTAACTTTTAATTGAGTGAGGCTGTGTATCCTGCCCACCAATGTTCAGTGAGGGTGACCTTTTTTACTGACTCCACTGGGCTTTTAGGCAATTTGAGATATTTGGAAGCAGCTTGTCTGTGCCCAAGGTGTCTGAAGTCCTTCAATTGTCCTCACTTTTCGAGGATGCCTGTTGGCAAAGAACAACTGTCTGCCAGAGAGCACTGAGATTCAGGAAGCTGCAGTGTAAAAATGGGGGCACCTCACTGGTGTTCTCAGCTGCCTGAGAGTGATAAGGAAGAGGATGAGCAGAGTCTTCTTGGCAGGGCACAGAAGACGACCCACAGGTGCAGTGAAAGGACAAATGCATAAGTTGCAGCAAAGGAAATTCAGATTAAATGTACTGATGCCTTAGGTTTTAACTTCTGTACTTTTCAAATCCTGTATTGCCTGGTGTGTAACTCTGAAGTTTCTTACAGCTTGTTTGCTGCTCTCTTAGACTAGATAGACACAACAAAGCTTCTCTGAGCTTGCTATTCAAGGACACTCGGGCCGTCCGAGGCCTAAAGGTGGAAACTAGGACCAGGAGAGAGGTGGAGAAATGGAAGAGAGCTAAAGTTTTAATTGGTGAATTTATGCTGATATGCAAATGGACCAAACCTATAACAGTGTAAAGAACTCGTGACCTGTGGTCCATCTTGGGGTCCATTTTATGCAAGCAGCCTCCGGCTCCCCAGGGTGTACCTTGAAGGCCCTTCAAATAAATACCTACCTTTATTCCCTTACTCTTGTCTAATCTCTGTTTCTAGGTGACTGGAGAAGGCAACAGTATGGGAAAAAATCCTTCACAATGAGAGCAGGCAAAGACTGACACAGGCTTTTTAGGGAGGCTGATCTCCATCCTTGAAGATGTTCAACTGGTCAGGCCCTGAGCATCCTACTGTAACTTTGAAATTAGCCTTGCTGTGAGGTAGATGCTCTCCAGAGGGACCCTTTATCCCAAATTATTCTGTGATTGTGGCAGTGCAGAGACACAGAGGAGAGAGGCATCTGAGATGTAGTTCACAGGGGCAAAGCAACTGTGATAAATTCACTACTCTGAAAAAGCGGAATGGAGTGCCTTGGACTGAGCCCAAGCCAAGCATGCCTGAACAGGAGTTGCTGGAGTGCAAGGCTAGTGACAGCTTTGTAGCATTTGAACTTTGCACAGATGAACTCTGAGAGTGACTGAGAGATCCTGGTTTGTAACCAGCACTGCTGAACTACCCATTAGTAACCCAGTGGTGCTTGTTTGTTCCTCTCTCCTACAAGGATTCAATAGTCAAATAGAGGAACGAGCCTAAAGAAAGGCAAGTTATGAGGATAAAAGAGAGAACAAAGCTGGAAGAGAAATGTGTTGCACACTTGGGGATAAGGAGAGAAAATGTTGCCAAGGGCTTGCAAGGGATGTTTTTTGGAATTTGTTTCACCAAGAGGACAGCCTGCTATCTCCCGCTGAGGGAAATAAAGGCATTTATCAAGGGTATGTTGGTCTTCTTCATCAATGCTATTTTGAATTGCATCTCGGAGATGGTGCTGCTCTTTGTGACAGGATCATGGCTGATGGGACCTACAATTCCTTCTGTTACTGATTACACGGTGTGCCAAACCATGCATGTCAACTACTCTTACACTGGCACGCCTCTGAATGCCCTGACTGTCAATACTTGCCGTCTCCAGGCTGTAAGTGGTGCGGAAGACAGCTTTGTTCCTGCCCTGGGACACTTTGTCCTCCTGCTCTGCCAGAGCCCCGCGGGAACACTGCTGACTCCATCCTGTAATTGCCTACACGCGGCGAAGTCAAAGACTCCCAAGATCAGGGAGCCCAGATCACGTTTGGTGGGTTTTTTGTTGGTGTGGGGGGTTTTTTTGTTTGTTTGGTTGGTTTTTTGTTTTGTTTTGTTGTTGTTGTTGTTGGGGGGGGGTGCTGTGTTCTCGTTGTGTCCACAGACTGTAAAATACACAGATCTCTATCAGTTTAATACTGATAGGAAAGTAAAGGCACATGAAGGCGGACAAAGAGAAGAAAAAGGCCAGGGGAGGGGGCAGGTTGGGTGTGGTGTGTGTTCACCCATGAGCACAGTGACTCACTGATACGGCAACGCTGAGGCACGGGGAGCCTCTCCAACATTTCCAGCTAGAGAGATCATTTATTGTAGTGAAATGATTCAGTGACCTTAAGAAACAGCCAGAGGCCTTCTCTGGAGACTGCTGGAGAGGCAAAGTAATCTAATAGATGGGAAACTGCACTGAACACATTTTTCTTGGTCTTGTTAATGATCTCAGCGTGCACAGCTCATTTCAGCACTCTGAAAATAGTTGGCAAGTTGTTACTGAGATTTTCCAATCATTTTAGGGCTGGTACTCAGTTACCACTGAAGAGTATAAGAGATATTTCAGCTGTGTAGTGTTAACTTCCCAGTGTAATTTTTGAGACCTTTTGTAACATACGTGTCCATTTCCTATTTATTAGGGTCACTACAGAGCATTTTCCTCTTTAAAAAAAAAAAAATCCACCCTAAGTCAAAACTGGAAAACCACAGTGTATTTGGGCACAAACTGCACACAGCCTGGAGCAGAAAGAAGCAACTCAGACAAGCGGTCAGTTTAGGTAAGTTTTAAAGTTTGTTACTACCAACTTTACAATTCTGGAATATTTTTTTAATTTCATGCAGCTGTGCCAAATATGAAGGCAAAGCACATGACATGGGAGCTAGTAACATCCAGAACAAGCAGGCAGTGTCTGTCCACAGAACAATTTCAGCACCTTATACACGTCCCTTTCAAACCTGTGCTTAGGAATTGTTGCTTGAAGTTCCCACACGATTCAAATGGGGATTTGCTCTTTGTGCAGCTCAGGTGACACAGTGATTCCTGGAGTTATGCTGGAGCGCCCACAGCATTGTGGTGATGGTTCTCTGTTCCATCCCTGTAGAAACTGCTGATTTCTCAATATCCTGAAAGTCAGGCCAAGTCTCCTGCTGTCTGTAGACTACAGCAAAGCTCTGGTTTCATACTAAAGCAGAGCCAGTACTGAGAAATGCATGCAGGAAAACTGACAGGGGCAGCTGACTGCCCCACAGCATTTGAGCTGGGGGTACTTATTGAGGCTGTTCAGCCAAGGAAGCGTTCGAAGGTGGCTAGAAGTCTCTTTACCTTGTGAACTATTTCCACAGTTTGTCAAAGATAGGGACAGAAAATGGACAGGAGCAATGTGTAAGGGCATGTTGTGCATCCTGCACCTGCACAAAGCCCTTTCCTATCTTGTCCTCTGCTTTCCCTCTGTGTTTCATAACACGGTGGGTATGATATGAACAATAGATGTTTATCCGAAATCCAGCCATTTTTATTTTATTGTTTCCCCTAAGACGCTGTTTGTTCTGAATGAGATGACAGATTCAAATTTTTTTTTCCTTTTGAAGAGTTTACTGAATGGGAGTGAAAGAGGCAGCTTTACATTCCAAGTAGTTTCATGTTTCTACTTTTTTTTTCTGCTGTTATGTGACTAATAGATGTTGTAATGGTTGCTATAGTCATAGCTGAAAAGTCCCTTTGCACAAACTCTTTGTATATAGATAAGTGAATTGTATGGCTTTAAAAAAAAGCCTTGGTAAATTCAGCTATTGCTGAAAGCTGCCGTCTCCACCTCTGGGATGGTCACTCACATGTGCCTCAGAGAAGCTACATGACAAAGTCTTAATGCCAGTAGCCAGTATTGCCCCTTTTCTTGATGTTGCTTTTCTCCATTTTCCTGTAAAAGATCTTCTAGGGATTCATTCTGTGATTTGACTGCCTTAAGGGATCAATATGTGTTAGAAATTTTGTGCCTAAATTGCACTATAGCAGCAAAATTAGAAGATACCATTTTTATGTCCAAGGTAATTTATAAGAGAATCTCTTGCTTGTATCTACTTAAAAACATAGATATTTCAAGTATTTTACATTTTAAATGAGGAAGAGGAACAGCAAAATTAAGTAGGTAAACAGCAGCTAAGAATGGAAATCATCATTTGCAAAGCCAGAGGACTAAACAGTAGTCAATACATGTGGAAAGGAGAGGGTGAAGAGGGGATAGTGGGAATTTGTTTCTGAGCAGGGTGCAGGCAGTGAGCTTTTGAAGAAGGTATAAAACTGCTTCCAGTTAGGGCACTAGGACAGTATTTTGGCAGCACTCTTCAGGTTGTAGTTCTTCGTATGGACCTTTCAGATCAATTTGCTGCCTTTGTCAAGGTGAGTTGGAGTCATGCACATACTGTGGAAGGAATGGACAAGAACATCCCGACTTCCTTTGTCTTTCTCATTTTGCAAGAACTTCTGCTTAGCAGCTTTGAAGGTAGTTGGGAAGGGGGAAGGATGTAAAAAGCAATTTTCACTTGTTTATCAACAACAATTAAAAACAGGAATATTCCCCACAAAATTAGATGATCCCCAGAGAAGCAAGCTGCTAAAAGGCAGCTAGAAGAAAGGCAATTCAGAAAACACCAGAAAAATTATTTTGGTCTCAGTGCTTTGAAGTGAGCTGTACAGCTCCACAGGTCCATGGTTTCCATAAGTTTAAGATGTACAAATAACACCATAAAATAAGTAGGAGTTCCTGCCATAGGCTGTGGGTGTCCCTGCAGGCTTCTGCCCAAACACACATGTTTCCTGTCTGCTGCTGCCTCTCAGTTGTTGCCTTCTTGCTTCTGGTGGCCCCACAAAGCCAAGGTCTGGGTTTTCAGGACAGTCAATGACAACTTGCTTTTGGTCAAAGTGCACCGTGCTGTAATTTCTGTCCTTGGTCTCTGCTGTTCCATGTCGATGCCGGTAGCAAGGTCCCTGGGTGTGTGGCACCAGCACCATGCTGCACAGTGCCCTCCCTCACTGCTGTCACAGGTACAAGTCCAGAGACTTTCGCTCAGTGCAGTGCAGAAAAAGCTGCTGGGCTTCTTCATGAAGGACAAATGGACAGGCAAAATGCAGAGAAAATGAAAGCCAGGCTTGTCCTTCTGTGCTGAGAGGAGCACGAGGTGCAAGGAAACCCTTACTGGTACTTACCAGGCTCCTGCTGCAGTTTGTGACACAGCACAACAGAAGGTACGTAGGAATTGAGTGTAGTGTGTCATCAGATTACCCGAACATTGCTGCACCGTGTTATTAGATATGCTGAAAACCGTACTGTATCTAGTTTCAAAGGCACAGCCCATCTTCTGAGAGGGCAGTGGTTTGTTTGGATCAGCCTCAGAACAACCTGCAATACCATGCCACTCATGTGGATGGGCTTTTATAGCAAGGCTGGCCTGACATTTGTCCAGCTGGGCAGAGACAGAAAGAAATCCTCCTGTCATGGTGCAGTGCCAGATATAAAAACTAGAGCCAGCAGAGCCAGGTAACCTCCCCAGATCAACCTGGTAATGCAGCTGCACAGCTTCCAGTACCTAACCAGCTACTTTGCTTTATGGAGGCATACCCAGTTTCGGTGGAGTGGGGGATGAGGTTGCAGGAGTGCCTGACAAGTTGGTCAGTCATTCTGCAAACATGATTCAATCAAGGCAAGAGGGGAGGCCAGCCTCAGAGCTAAAGAACAAACCAGGCATCCTGGGCTACTAGTTTTGCTGCCTCTTATTCTATACCAGAAAAACTACTTGGGAAATCTGTGGGTATTGTAGACACGGTACTGTGCACTCTCCAGGTAGCTGGGGGAAAGGTGAGTGTGAATGGAGAAAGAAAGTGAGGCAAGGAATGTGACATGGGGAACAATGCTGCTGTCACCACTTCTAAGAAATTAATCTGTTAGCACGTGAGGACCTTAGCTGCAATAGAGAGTATTTTCAGAGAAAAAGGTGTTGTCTTGTGCCATTGGATTGCATTACTGGAGTTATGGGTGTCCTAAGATGAATCCATGCTGCCAGTGAAACAAGGTCTGCAACATTGCTACCGCAGCTAGAACCAGGAGGAAATACAGGGAGGGTGCACAGGCAAACGTGAATTCCCACCCACAGGGGTATTGTAGGTGTCAGCCCAGCTCAGAAGCCTGAGAAACTCCATTGTGTTCCTTCTCCTGGAGGAGATACAATAGCAAGGATAGGCAAAACTTATAAGAAGGGAGATTTTCTCAAGCTGATTTTGAGAAAGAAATAGCTCAGATGTGCACTAATGTGATAGATGAACACCGAATGAGAAAAGAGCATGCTGGCCATAATATTGACGAAGAAAGATGCAGTAATTATCACCTGATCAGTACAGGCAGGGACTGCCCATGTGGGTGGACATATCTATCTGAATTTGGCTTATTACCAGTTTCCATAAGGCAGAAGTGCAGCTGGTCTTCACAAGTTTTACTAAGGACCTAGAGAAATAATTCCTGGGAGCTGCTATGAAGGCCAAGGAGAAAATTTTTGAATAGAGGGTACTGGAGCAGCTTTTGTTGGGTTGCAGCAGATGAGACTAATGGCATGGAGGGAGCTGAGACATTCCAAGGTATGACAAACAATGTCAGGAAGCTACACCAGACTGCCAGACCTAGGCTTATAGCTGGGATTCTTCTCTCCTGAAACCAACAGAGAGCGAACCTGGAATCAAAGAGATACTCAAGTGTAATCTGGCACTCCTCAAAAGATCTGATCTTGTGTCACTGTTCAAATTTCCACCAGCCTGCTGGATACTGAGCCCAGCCCAATAGGAAGAGTAGCTATGATTTCTCAGGAGTAAAGCAATCTATGCTCTGTTGCAAAGCAGGTGACCAGAACAGAGCCTCGTTTCACTCACACAGTGCTCCTTTCAATGCCCGGGCTGTGGAAAAGTTCCTCTCATTCTTGAAAGTACGGCAGACCAAATTAGTTAAAGTTTTACAGTTCTGCCTGAACACTTGAATCTGTGAGATATTACAGTCTATAGAAAGAGGAACACATACAGGATCTCCACAGCAGCTGATTATACCAGAAACCAGCTGTTCGAAGCCAGGGCATGGTTAACGGATAGGAATTTATTTTGAAATTACCTGCAGCAGAGGATGGATTCTGTAGATATGATACTCCACCTGACCACGGAGAAAAGCAGAGCATGCTGTCAGAGACATCAGGAATGAGTCACTTCCAATCACACAAAAATTAGAATGCATATTGCAGCAACAGAGTGGGAACAAGGAAAACAGCAATCATAGTGACATACCAAATTCCTGTTCTGAAACAGAGGGACATGAAAGACAACTCATTTAGCAATCACACATTCTTTAAATCACAAAAGGAAAAATCACAGAATTGTAAGGAAAAGAAAAGCATCACATTCAATACATGAGTGTCAATCCATGAAATGAGATTTTGCATGCACGTGATGTTCACTCCAGGCAGAACTGCAAAATTAAATGTATTTGTACCAGATGCAAAGGCAAGATGAGAAATGGAATATCAGATCAAGAGACAAAAGGAGGGAATGCCTTAGGCTTTGAAAACTAGCAAAATAAGAAAGCAGAATGGCCATAAACTAAAGTAATTTTTAAATTGCATCATAATACTGTCACTAAGAGATTGTAATTTTTAAACATGACACACAAAAAGCATTCCAACTAAAATTTTAGATAATCCATAGAAACCAGTGATTCCAGCTAAAGCATGTGAATTTATGATCTTAGTGAAAAAAGCCACAAAAACAAAACAACAAACCAACCAACAAACCCCACAAAACAAGACGGATAGTTTATACAGTCAGAAGGACAAACAAGTTAACCCAAAATTTTACCCAGACCTAAGTTTTTTACAGCATCACAACCTTAATGCTGTTATATTGCCATGGTGGTTTTGCCTCTGTGGAATAACTACCATGAGTTTTACCCCAGGAAGTTAATATGATGTATAGAACATCACATGTTTTGTAGAGTGTCTGATAGGTTAAGACAAAAAAATTAAAGGGGTCAGTAAAGTAAATAAAAAACCTAGACTTCACTGCCAAAGAATTATAGCTCACAGCTTTAATAAAGAGATACCAAGAAATAAAGTGAAATATGTATTTGCATACACTCAAGCATTCCAAACTATGATTGAAATGAGCTCAGGCCTCAAAACTTGCACTTGGACTATGTTCTTCACATGGCAGAAAACGACACATTCCTAGCATTTGATACTAAAATACTGTCCTGGAGAAAAGGGGAAAAAAAACTTTAATAGGTTACCGGTACTATTGTGTTCACTAGTAAATCATTCAACTGCCAGGCTCTCAGCTGAGAACACTGCTTGGGAGCTAATGCAGATGCGGATGAATAGCAGTTTTCTCAAGAAGGACTGAGAGGCCTGGCAAAAATATTTTCTCTAAGCGATACAAGTGTGTGGATGTGAACCTCATATGGCAGAGCCTCTGAAAAACCATGCCCACAACTGCATCTCTCCGCTGGAAGTGGCCAGAAAAGTAAAATAGAAAATGAAAAATGATAATATTGCAGCCAAATGACTGCTCCACTGACACAGAGGAAAAACTGAGATGGTTGCAGGCTGTTGAGTAAGAGCAGTTCAAGAAATTACCATCCCAACAGCAGTTGGGTTAGCTGGTCAGTAAGGTGCTACGATGGTCTGAGTGTCCATCCCTGGTCTGTGTGTCCATCCCTGGTCTGTGCAGTACAGGCAGGAATACACAGCACCTCACAGGCACTCTGGGAGAGACACCCTGAGTGTCTGCACTGAGAAATGGCCTGAGCCCATGAGGGCAGGAGTGATGCAAGATACATATTTGTAGCCTGAGAGAAAAAGAGGCCAAGACATTAATCAGTGTTTGAGCTTTGAGGTGAACTCTGTGCTAATCTGTCTGGTTTACGATCTATGGTGTAGATATGTCTGTGTTACGTGATGTGACCACCAGAGAAGCCTGCAGACTATGTCACCTGAGACAGTGCTCTAGAAAGAGGATGTTTGGAAAAGGTAGGAAACCAAAACTTCTTTTAAAAAGCATTTTTAAAAAGTTGTTCAATGAATGTGACTGAAACAGCAAAGCCAGGAGAACTACACCACCTACAACTGACTTCTTATCCAGAGCAGTCCAGAATTCAGAAGGAAGGTAACTGAACAAAAACAGGAGATCATCAGTTGGTTCAGATCTCAAGGGATATTAAAATAACAGTTTTGAGACAAGAATTAAAGAGAATCAAAGGATAAAGAAAACCAACCAAGGATTTAAAAGTACTTCTATCTCAAAATATATCCATCTTCCTTCTAAGACCCAGACCACAGGGGAGAAGCTTCCACTTTTGGATACTAAAAGGTGAAGACAGCATAAGCATTTCAAATTATGTTGAATATAGAGGCAGCCAACTTGAGGATATGTCAGGACAATCTGAGAACAAAAGCTTGTCTCACTGCTTATTGAAAATAAGCAGCATCCCCACAGGCGGAAACTGTTTTCTCATTATAAATGACATGTCTATTTGCAGTGAGTTTATGCTCCGCATCTGGGAGATAATCATATTGCTTCATCTTACTGCCACGATTATCAAATAGAAAGGCTGAACTGGAAGATAAAGTTGTTATTTTTAAGTTTACAGAATGTATTTGAAAAAAAATAAAAAAAGTCAGGGCAGTCTGGAGCAATATTCCTCAAGGAGTATCAGTAGCATCTTGGTATAAGCATGCACGTTCCTTGGTTCCTGTGGAGCAGCACCATGAAACTCTGCAGTAATAAAAGTGGGATGAGAAGCATGCAAAGGCAAACAGCCGCAGTGGAGGAGAGGCAGGAGAGCTCCCACCAGCAGGGTGAAACTTTCAGTGTCAGAGAAAATCATGGACTTGAGGCAAGGCATGAAGGCAGCCATGGAAGACAGTGCAACATCGACTGTTGGTGGGACAGGCAACTCAGCCCATGTAAAGCTCCACCGACTGCACCTGACATCATTGAAAGGTTGTCATCACTGAAAGGTGACACCAAAGAACTAAAGGAAGACTGATCGCAGTACGGACTAAAGCCCCTTCTTTGTGTGCTGGTAAAACAACACAAGGAAGGAGCCTGCCCTGCTGACTGCTCTGCCACAGGCGACACCCACGAGTTCCTGCAGCAGAGCCTGGCAGCTGCGGGCAACCCCTGCAGGGACAGCTGCTTTCCTGGCGCTGCTCTGCAGGGTGCGCCCAGGCCTCTCCAGAGAGGGAGCCTGAATGCAAGGTTCAGCCTTTTACAACTCCAGGCCTTCTTCCAGTCCTCAGACTCTTGTTGTAGACGGCTGCTGAAGAACTGCTGAAATATATCTGTGGGTATGGTCTGCCAGGCTGTCCTCCCAAATAAGATCTCACAGATGATGTTGAATTAATTTAACCTATAGGCTCATGTAAATTGGAAATATACATAATTTCTTTTAAAAATTCATAATCCTTTTCCTAAGTGGTAGACACCAAGTACTTGTAAGGAAAATTGAAGAAATCTTCCAAATCCTTGCTACTCAAGTCATAAAATATATGGCTTAATATATCTTTTTAAATGTATTGTAACACATGTCAGATGTTACATAGAAATAAGAATTAAATAGCAGATCTTAGAATATTATTTCTTTCCTATGTTTTTGATTTTGTCTTGCCTAGTGTTTAACTTTCATAACATGTCACAGCAACAGTCTTGTAGCACAAGAGTATAGAGAAATATGTAGTGCAAAGCTTTGCCTGCAAGTAGTTAAATACATGTGATTGTCTCAAACCTCAGTTTTTGCATGAATTATTACGAAATTATCTGTGTCTTTTGTTAATCTTTATGTTAATATTTAATTATTGTTTTAGCTCTATTAATATAGTATAAAAAAGAAATACTCCATTTTCTCTAATGAAGAAAATTAAAAATCAATTTCCAAGCCATCTCATTTAGAAAAGTAATTTTAAAAGCAATGAGACCATCATTTTGAATTGTGTGATCAATAATTTCATGTTTTAGAGCACACAGTAGTCAAGGGTGATTTGTTTAGCAAATTCAACTCAGTTTTCTAATGCAGCTCGTATTTCTTTTGTCCTGACGTTACCATCTCCATTTTCATTGTAGCACAGTAGGAAAATACATGAAGACCTGATGTTTCTTACAGATGTTTTTATTTCTGATTTACTGTGTTCCCTTCTCCCCTGGTCTAACATCTCATTTGAACCTGTTGGTTGCCCTCCCAGCACAGTGCCCTCAGTTCAGATTCCTGAAAGCACTGGTGCTAACTTCCAGGCACCCCTCTGTGGGGGTCTTTTTCCATGGAGGACATTTTCTTCTTTCCCCCCACAATCTGAGTCACAACATGGCTCTGACTATGCTGCCAGACCATCATGCAGCCAAATGTCTCAAGTGCTCTGCAAATATCCACAAACTCTTCCTTTAGAGGTGAAAATATAACATGAGAAAATAAGATGACAGGTATTTGTGGGGGTTCCCCCCCCTCCCCTGGGAGGATGGGACCCTGGGGGTGGGAAGCATGCCCTGGGCACGCAGGTGTCTCCCTGCTGCTGTCTGTTACCCAAGTCCTGTGTCCCTGTTGGTCCCAAATGTTCCCCCCACCCCTGTGATTCTAGTTTTACTCTGGAGTTTTCCCATCAGACTTGTCTTTCGCAGCCAGCCTGGCAGCCGGTGAGGCTGGGGAAGAATAAAACATCTATGAAACACCATACGCAAAAGACCATTCCTTATTTCTTTTCCATGGGCAAAAACTGTCTCCAGGAGAGTTGCTTCTGACAGCAACAGGTATTTGATAAAGAAGTAAACTAAGGACATGGAGGCTAAATCACTTTACAAGAGCCATACATATACACAGAATCAGAAATAACAATAAAATATATTATGCTTTTGAAAGTCTATGAAATAGACTGTCAGGTAGATTTTACTTCTCTCACTACTCAGTAGTCTTTAATAAATCCTTAACTGGCATAACTACAGTGCCCTTCCTGAAAACTTTGAAACTTTCCCAGTTTCCAGAAGGAAAAAACTGATTCACCTTTCTCTCCTTAGCAAAGGGAGCAAAGCTTTTCACGATGGGATCCCTGAGGATCAAACCCAAAAACATCTCTATATTATCAACTCTGTGTTCAGAACAAATCCAAAACCGCCCCATACCAGCCACTGTGAAGAAAATGAACTCTACCCCAGACAAAACCAACACAGTATTTTATTAAGCTGGGCTGGTACTGAAATTCAGAGTAGGGCAGCGACACGCTTTGGAAGATTTCGGGGGCAAACCCATTGGTTTCAACAAACATACCTTGGTGGGTCTTTTTTCTTCAATCTGCCATTGAGATAGGAAAATGCAGATAGCCCAGCCTCTTTTTCTATACTGCCCTGGTGCAACAGGTAAGCTCTCAGAGATACCAGCAATATTTGAAATGGTTGAGCACCATTTCTCCTGAAGTGATGGAGCAGACCCCTCTTTTTCTCACCCCTTAACAGCTGCTGAGCTGTTCAATCAGTTTGGCTCTGGGAATACAGAGCCAGAGTTGCATCAGATGTACAAAGAGCCTGTGAGCAGAATTATGTGGCTATAAACTTGGTATGAGAGGAGATTGGGCAAAGCAAATCAGATGCCACAAGCACGATTTGCTTGCTGTTAGAGATGTCTCTGTAACATCACAGGCTATCTCTAAGCTATATTTTCCACTGCCTTGCTGGCTTGCAAAACTTTTAATGGAACAAGTTTTTCTGGCAGAAGAACACTGATTTTTATCTTTAATGAGCAGCCTCTCTATCATTTAGCTTCAGGAAACAGCTTCCTGGTTGTAAACTGCTTAAGACTACTGACAGCCAGGCAGCTTCAAAAGCAGCCAGGAGCAACTTTCTTGCTAACTTTGAGAAGGAACTCAAAAATGCTGAAAGGTGCAGATGCTTCTGTTATGGAGCAGGAGGACTTTGCTTCCCAACATAGAGAAATGACAAGTTGGGATATCAATGACATCAAACTTCCCCAGGTACGTGTCTGTGTCTTAGAAATTTATTTAGTTCAGACCAGTCATCTCCACCAGTGATCTTAAATGCTTTCTCAGTCATCTATACCTCATTGCCTTTATTCTCTTTGTCACCTCAAGGTATTGGGGGAGTGTTTTGCTAGAAAATATTGAGAAAATATTGACATTTCCATGCTTTTCTCCTTAAATGTATTATTGAAAGAGCTGTTGATGCATGAAAAATAGCCATGCTGCAGAAGCATTGTTTTCACTGGTGGATTAGGCACAGAGAAAGCAGAGGGGGAAAAAGGTGCCTCCTGCTGTGGGCACTTAATTAGAGCTGTCCAGGACTTGCTTTTTGCCCTGGGTAGTGCTTTATGAGAGGGGAGCACAGCACCCACAACTGCCTTGCAACTGTGGGTGCTCAGTCTTGCTGCAGACTGGGCTCCAGCTCCAGGGCTGTCTTCCCACACGGAGGCAAGTCTTTTCACGAGCACCTAGGGAAACATTGCTTCATGTTTGCAGATTTGCTGAGAGGCGTAGTAGTGATCTTCCCCTACCTCTGTCCTTTTCTAGGTCTCTTAGCTTGAATTTTCAACCATGCTCTCCACTGAAAGCCGACACACCCTGCACACCAGTGTCACCTCCCTGTCCCTCACCTCTGCATATTTCTGCTGGATTCCTCCTGCTGCAGTCCTTCAGCGACCGGCTCTGCTTTTCAGCTCCCAACCCTGCCTTCTGACTGGATCCCAGCCTCTTCCCTACTATGACAGTGCTGTTTGCCCAAAGCCTTCCTGTTCCAGGATGTCCCCTTCCCTGCCCTTCACCCCAAGGTCACCTTCACCCTCATTTCAATCTGGAGGCTTCACTGACACTCTTCCCTACACTATCCAGTGGCTACCAGGGGAGCATGGGAGTTTTTTACTTCTTGTTTGATGTTCTTACTGCTGTCATGGCTCTGAGTCCTGGGATTAGCAATTTAAAGGAAATTTATACTGAGCTTTAGTATGCCTTACAAGAACTTTTCCCTCAAAACCATCACCAGGTATGGTAGATGCTTTACAACTGACTGCATTTTACTGTGTTGACTGTACCCAGTGATGTACACTGATGCACTGATGTGATGTGCATTTGGGCCTTTGGGGTCTTCTTCCAAGTTTTATTTTTATTGCTCCTTACTGTGTTGTCCTTGAGGTTTAGTGTTTGTTCAGGGGGGTTTTTTGGTGGTTTTTATCCTTTTTGTTTGGTTGGTTGGGTGAGTGAGAACAAGCTCCTGGCCAGGCCTTCCTGATGCTCTGGTGGTCATGGAGAGCAATGGAGATCTGGGGTTTTCCTGCCTTATCTCCACTGCTCCCTCCTGACAACCAGCATCACCTGCTGGGATGCTGGAGTCACTTAGGCTAGAGGACACCCAGCAGAGGTCCAGTTCTGCTCAGCTCCTGGACAAGATCTTCTCTTCCCCAGCCTAAAATGTGGCTTGCTTTGTTCTTTCCACAGCATGTAAGCCAGACAGACTGGTTTCAAGAATGGCCAGATTCCTATGTGAAACATATCTATAGCTCAGAGGACAAAAATGCTCAGAGGCACCACAGCAGCTGGGCAATGAGAAACACCAACAACCACAACTCTCGCATCTTAAAAAAGTCCTGCCTTGGGGTGGTGGTTTGTGGTAACGACTGCTCGACCTTGGATGGGAGGAAGATCTATCTAAGACCAGCCATATGTGATAAAGCCAGACAGAAACAACAGCGTGAGTAGGAACATGGCAGTTCATTACATGGCAGTGCATAAGTGAACACGACAGAGCAGAAAGCAAAGTATATAACCCTTTGGATTATCCAGCCTTCCTTCTGCCATTCTTTATATTCCAAAGCAACTCTTGATTTGGAACAATGCATTTCACACTTCTTACTTTTGGGGCGCAGTCATCTGCTTGTTTATTTTCTTTTTTTTTTCCTTACCATTTTTTAATCTCTATTTCTGCTGGTTAGGTTCCCAGCCTTCTCTGGCCCATGAATGAGGGTACTGAGAAAGCTGTGCAGTGCAGGCAGCTTCCTGCCCTGCTGTTCCTGCTCACCTGAGTGTTGGCTTCACTATTGCACTGGCCCAAGAGTAACTCAGGAGGCAAATCTTGGAGGAAAGAAGTTGCTCATAAACTGTGATGACTGGAAAACAGGCCTCACAGTCACGTCACTGGAGTAAGACAATGCAAATAGAGAACATGAGCTGCACGCATATTTCTAACAAGACCATTCCAAACAATTGTGATTGCTCAGTAGAGCTAGCACATACTGATTTCTGGATCTGATTTCTGGATTCTGGCTAAAGAAAGGTATTACTCAGGTGCTCACTGAGGCCAGAACAATAACTTTTCTCTAGAAAAGTCAAGACAAGTACACATATGACATTCTAAACACTGACAAGAGAAAAGTTAAAACTGACCATGATAGTAAATGATAAAATTGTAATAACATTGTAATATAAAAAGTTTTTGAAAGTTATATTTAATAAAGGACAGAATAAAGACAATAATTAGTTTGTTTATATTGAATTGCTTATGTTTGGAAGTTTTTTGCATGGTTTCTCTCAGTGTAGTTTCTGAGCACCAAACCAGAAGTGGCAATCTGCCACCAGTTAACCATTGTATCACATGGGATTCATCTAACTGGTGTTGTAGAAAATGTTTCCCTCTCTTTGCTGTAGGGAAATGCTGTCCAAACTGCAATGGACCGCTGCGACTGCTTTCCTGCCGAGGCCATGGTGGTTACCCAGTTACCAACTTCTGGAGGCATGAAGGCCAGTTCATATTTTTCCAGGTTGGTATAAAATTACCTAACATTATGAAAATTAATTTTAAAGACTGGTATTTTAAATTTTATTCAGCAAAATTTTTTGTTCCAACAAACAGGAGTTACTGAATATGACAAGGTCAAATGACTGTAAGGAGAAAATTATTCACAAGGTCCTAGCAACCTGATCTAACTCTGAAGTTAGTCCTGCTTCAGCAGGAGGTTGAGCTAGAAGACCCTCCCAGCCTAAATTAGCCTATGCTTCTATGATTTTACAGCATAGTATATTTTTTATTTAGGCTTCTGTGAAAACCTGTTGATTTTGAAGCGTTTTGCCTCAGGTACGTAGGAACCAACAAATCCTCAGAAGTCAGAAATACCATGTTAACTCTTCTCCTTCTCCAAGGCACCACACATAATCATGAGGCAATCTTGGAGCAGGAAATGGTTGTACTCAAGGGACTGTCTATGGAAAATGCCATCTGTGTATTATATGTAACTTATATCTGGAACACAGTATATGCAAGTGTTTAAATAATGGGCACTATTTCTGGAAGCTGTAGTCCTAATTTAGTAACATAACCACTTTCCTGTTTTCCCATCTTTCACTTATACGCAGGCTAAATAAAATTAATTCTCTGTGGAAGTTAATGGAAATTAATGTTCTGATAAACATGTTTAAACTGTGAGAAGAATGAAAGTGACTGCAGGGACGCTGTAGCCAAACTGCAGAAGACCTGCAGGCTTCAGCTGGGGCTCTCTTGTGGGGATCGTCTTCTACAAATAAATGTGGTGCACTGATTTTATGATTTCAGAGAGTTCCTACCCCATCCCACTTCATCTGGGATATGTTTATTATTTGAGCTCACAGTAACTAAATCCTATTAAATACTAAGCATTACATTAGGCCATAATATATGGTTTTGGCCTATGCTATAAATTCTGCTCCCTTAAGATTATTAACAAGGTTGCCTCTACCTTTAACATATCATAAGTCTTTCTAAAGTCCAAAGGAGCTCATGACCACCCACGTCCAGAAACAAAACTAGAAGCAGAAGCAAGAAGATCAATCCAAAAAGCCAAGACAGCTTTTTCTCCAACTTCTCTAAGATTAAAAAGAATCCAGGAGATTGAGGTAACTCTTGCTATTGGTCAATGAAATTTTGGTCAAGCAATCTATAGTTCAAAGTGTGGTGAAGGCTATCTGGGTTTTGGGTCTGGGTGGGAGCAGGCTTTACATCTCCACATTCTGCATGCCCATGATCAGGCCAAGAAGCACCAGCGCTGTCCTGAGCATCCTGCTCTCCTTAGCACCGTCATTCACTGCCAGCATGCCCTCTCCAGAGTAAATTGTTGCCTGGTGGCAGCAGGAGATTACATCCACACTGGTAAACAAAGCAGGGCTGCGGGGCAGGCGAAGTTTCATCGCCATGCTTGTGGGACTTTGTGTGCATCAGTCTGCCCATTGCCTCTTGTCCT
>VYZQ01013099.1:51531-78729 GCA_013400655.1 Mystacornis crossleyi | reverse complement strand
CACTCAATATATGGCATGAATTCTCAGGGTTCAAAAGCAATGACCTGTAATTACTGGGCATATTGCAATAAAAATACCTAAATAATAAAAACTGGCAAGGTAGTAGTTTCTCATACTAAAAGCAAATATTCTATCAGCAGAGAAATATTCTTCTAATGTCCTATTTTCTAATGAATTGCACAGTACTTTCTAATCATTCAAAGAAAAAAAGTTTACTCTGTGAAGAAAAATAATATGAATCCATAACATAGACACAGCTTTGTCTTGTACGCTGAAGAAATCCAAAGAAAATAAAGTATTTGAATGTATATAGAGATTGAAATCATTAAAAAAGAAAATCACCTACTTAGGCTTTCCTGCATAACTAATTGTCAGTTCAGTGGCTACCTAAAATCTCGTCGGAACACTGCATCATAGTCTTTTTTTTAATTTAGCAGGAAACAAGAAAATACATTAGAACATAGGGAGGGTAGCATTATATGAAGACAGGACAGACTAGTTTCACTGCTGTCAATTTGCCTCACAAATATTTTTTTCATTTTCATGATTATTTAGATATTTTTGCACTGTTCTGAAACAAAAAACTCAAGAGTTGCCATAAAGAAGCACTGACAGTTCTGTTCAACCTTATGTCTGTGTGCTGGGAAGGTGCTGCGAAAACCACGGTGAGGACAGAGGCAGACCCAAAATGCAGCAGAGCTGCAGTGTCTCTGCTGCACAGAGGCTTGGCAGATGCAGGGAAAGCATAGAGCAAAAATCTGCACCACCTCCATAGGCATGCCAACAGAAGATTAAAAAAAAAAAAATAAAAAAAGGATAATACACAACCACTACTGCCATGATTATATAGAGCCAGGTGCAGTGAATCATTTCAGCACTTTGGCTCAGGGCCTTGAAATGCAGTCCTAAAGAAATTGCTGAGATACTTTGGGAATTATCTCCAGGTTGAATTTCAGTCTCCTTAACTATAGCTATATGAATATTAACAAGGAGTGTGGCTCTGTAGAGACACTTTGTAAACTGAAACAGTGCCAAGAGCCTGGTACCCACATTCCATGTTTTTCATCGGTTTTACTGTGGGCTAACCCTAGTCTTTTTTAGGGACTGCACATCCCTTAGTGCCTGCAGCTCATTACAGGTGCAGTTCTGGGGCGCCTGTTTGCCTTTGCTTTCAGCAGACAGCAATTCAGTTTGTGTGATGAATCAAGGTGCAGTAAGAGTGGCAGTGGAAGTGAGTGGGAAGTTTCAAAAGCACACCCCAGACCTGAACTGAAATGCTGATGGAGAGACAGCCTGAGGGCAGCTGCCTGCACCCAGCTCAGGCACTTGTGATTTGTGCACTGCCCAGTGTGTACAGACTCGGTAAGAAATAAATAGGTGCCTTTTAACTCTATTAAGACACAAAATCAAGAACAGAGTTTGAAGCAGGACCAGCCCTTCGAGCAATATCACATGTGCATCTCATGATGCACCTGCATCCTACGGGCCCCTGAACTGCTGAATTACTGTAATATTTGAGTTCCCCAATAGTGCCTTTACTCGCAGGGAAAAAAAAAAAAAACCTCTAAAGAGTTTCAGGTTTTTGCTTCTCTTTTGAACATATCATAAAATCATTTCAAACATCTCTGTATTCATATATACTTTAGCCTATATCCAGGAGTAAAATTTAAGAGGAGAAAAAGAAAAGGTTATTGATATTCACAGCTATCATATTCCTTCCTGTGAGCTACTGATCTTCCCTACTAGTTAAGATTTTGGCAGAACTCTGAGATGCAAATATTTTCTGCAAGCTGCAAAACATAGCTCCTCCTCCTGCAGATCTAAACAACTCTAAAAGAAGAAAAAGGTCTCTTCCATCCCAAACTTCCAGTAGCTCTCTTCAAATCAGACCTATATTAAAACCTATTGAACAAAAAGCCCCCCAAAATGCTGCAAATATTTACATTCATACCATAATTTAAAGAGGACTGTTTCTGCAGCAATTAGAAACAAACAAAACAACAGAAATTTTAAAAAAAGGCTTAAAGGGAAGTCACTGTAATTCATGCCTATATTGGACAAGCTAACATCACTCTGCCCTTTAAAATATTTCAGAAAAAAAAACATTAAATTCACATTATACAACAGTAATAAAAACCTGATCTCCCAGATAATCACAGTTATCAAAATATCCTGGTCTTAAAAAAACCCACACATAAGCAGAACAATAAACTTCGTTGTTATGTGCAAATAGAGAAGCAGAAACAAAAATAATCCAAGATATTCCACAAAGGGTCTCTACAAATGCACTGTTAAGACCAGTGTAAGGGCGAGTGGGCATCCCAACAATAGATGCATGTCTATTCTACTTTTACTGTGGAACTTTTCTGATTGATGAAAGAAAAAAACACCCTGAGTAATTTGCACTGCCACACAGTCAAAAAAACAAAAAAAAAATCCTGAAAAAAATGAGATGATTATTCAGAAACAATTGTTACATTTTCCTTTACTTCCTACATTTCCATAATCCATGACATTTCAGATTTCCATAGGACTCTACTGCAGGACCGTCCTAGCCTTTCCAGAATGCTTGATCCTACTTCAATAACTTTCTTGTTCCACCTCCTTTAAGACATATACATATATATACATACATATCTATTCACACACACACACACATATGTGTGTATCAAACCTGTAATTTTTATTTAAGATGAGTCATTGTTAAAATTACTACCTTTTTATGAGTGTTGAAATGTACCACAGAGAAAAACTTCCATTACCTGATCAGTTCTTCAACTTATGCTTAAATTTTGGCTGTATTTATGCCAGCATAAATACAGAGTATCTTTGCACCAATCAAAGCATCTTCTCTGGATTTAAACTAGCAATACTACTGATCATCTCTCATTTTAACCCTGGTGGATGACCTACACTCTTGGCTGGGAAAGGCAAATAATTTTGCTTTGCTTTCTTCAAGGTTTTCCTCTCCCTGGATAGCTGAACAACTTAAGCTCATAATATTTTTCTACAGCACTGTCTGAAAAATCAATAGAATAAGAGAACACAATCAAGACCAAGTACAACAACAAAGAAAAGGGGAAAAAACATTAATCTAACAACAATAACAAATTAGTAAGGTCAGTCAAAGACAGGGAAATGACCATTTAAAGCACTCTGAATATTGCTTTTTGTAGCAAGGTTTGTAAAGCAAATCAATCTGAGTCAAAACTGTCCTCCTGAAATCTTGTTTGAGTTTTAAAGCATATCCTGTTCCTCCTCTCAAAACAGTATTACGTTTAAGTAAAGCCATTTATTTCAATGGAGTTAGTCCTGGTTTATGTCACTGTAGATTGCTGACCAAAGAAAACTGGACTACATTTACAAATGAAAATAAAATAATATTTTAAATTCATATTTGTCAAACAGAGATAGGCTTGCAATACATTTACTCTTGTCTTGTCCCAGGAATTAATCTTGGTACCTAGATTTTGAAAAGCTATTGTTACATCAATGATTTAATTTCATTAATATAGTGAGGCTGCAACAAAAAATGTACATTTATAAGATTCAGCTTTAACAATTATAAGATTTAAATAGAGACAAAAGAAACCATAATGCACTTCTAACTGAATTGAGATATAAAATAGGAAGCCTCATTTCCTGAACTCCAGCACTATACTATATCTTGTTAGCTAAACTCAGCTTATAATAGGGGTCATTTCCACAAGGATTGTTACATCAGAAAGCATGAATGAAAGAAAAAGTAAAAATTAAAAAAAAAAAAATTTCTGCTTTCAATATAATTTGGGTAATATTTCAAATGTACCTCGTTCAGAAACTCCTACTTCTTCATAATATTCGTCCATGTTCTGTCAGGTTCTCTGTAGAAATATTACATCAAGACTTTAACTCCACAGCAGAACAGAACTGGAAACGAACATGTCTCATCTCTGGATGCAAGAAGAATTTTAAAAGACATCCCGGGGGACCTTGGCTATGTTTTTTATTTGCTTCCCTTTTTTAAGTGCAGAACCTCAAGCCAGTGGAATCTAATCCTCATAAATACTCAGCCCTGGCCCTGCTCCAGGGCAGAGCTTCTAAGCTCCAGGCAGGCAGCACGTGTCGGGGCATCCCCACATAGAGGATGCTGTGAGCTTCCCATACTTGTTCCCTTCCGCAAAAAAATCTTTCTTGTAATTAAAACTGCCCAGTCTCTCATTAAAGCACTGTACCACAATATTTACAGTTTGAACATAGTGTGAAAGGAAAAACATGAAAGGATGGGTTTATACCTCTAGACGTATAAAATTTGCAATATCCCAAAATAGATGCATTTGGGATACTTTACTAAATAATAAAAAGGGGGTAAACGAGGCTCTGATGACATGGATCTTTTTCCACTGATTACACTGATTGCCTGGCTTTAACATGGCTAGAATCAGTTCAGACACATCCCACTGGAAAACCACCAGAAACTCGCTTAAGGAGTTTACTTACAATCAGTATTCTGAATAGATGTTACAGTTATGCTTCTCTTCAAACCCTTCAGAGATTTGAATCTTTACCAAAGCATGGATTTGGGATTATTTGTAGATATTTTTATTATAAAGATTACAATTGACATACACAATTTTATTTTCATCATTTTGATAATATATGCTGGAACTTATAGTTTTCTTATATTTTAAAAATAATTTACTTTTGAAGCAAGATGTGCTATACCAGAGTTCACCACAGCCAGTTGCATAGTAAGTTGCAAGTCGTTCAATACACAGGAATTTTTACTTCCAGCTACGAAGTATGTCTTCGTTATCCTAAAGCCCTTCCATACAGAAATCTAGTTTCAACAAATATCTGTGAAGGAAATGTTGCGTGTTCATAGGAAATTTGCATGTAATTTTTGTGAGTATACTTTTAAAATATATATACTTGTATTATTTATTTCCAATATAAGTAGCCTAAAAACAAATTGGACTTTTCATTTGCCATTTTGTTGTTGTTCTACAAGCTGGGTTTTATTTTAAAGACCATCTCTTTTCTTTAATCCAGTGTGTGTGTATACAAATACAAACATTTTTCTCAGAAGAGGTTATTTTAGTGCCTTTGAAAATGTAACTTTAACAGTGAAAAAATACCCCCCTGAATGAAGTTATACTAGTAAAAAAATTATGTTTTCTTGACTCATGAGAACAATAAATCATATAATATGAGTTAAGAATATACTTTTCACACTAGAAAAACTGTTCCATCTGGTATACTGTTCATTATAAAAAATAAGTTTACATGAATATTTTTTTTATATTTATCATCTTACATTTAGTTGTCTATTACTACACACAAAGGTTTCTGAGATACATAATTAACTTAATACAAATTTTAAAGTGTCTAAGAGTTGCTCAGGTTCTCCTTTGAAATCCAAGTATTTATCTAAATAAATATGTTTCATACAGAATTCATTTTTTTGAGAAGAACCTGTAAAGATAACCCCTTAAATAGAGAGAGGAAGCTAACCAATGATCAGAAAATCATCAATCACCAAACTCTGGAAACTCTGTTATTCTCCTAAAAGAATGAATAAAATAAGAAAAATGTTTTTTTTTCTAAATATCTCATCTTTTTCCCATCCCCTTAATAAAGAATGCCCTCTGATTCTGGACTGATAATATCTTTAAAATGTAATAAAGATACTTCATTATGATGCTTAACAGAGATGAAGTCTGTTGACAGGCCCAAGATACCATTTACATAAGTGTTCAGGCAAATTGAAGGCAACGTCTAATCTAAGATGCAGAGGATCAACAAGAATTAAACATGCATTTAAAAAGCACTCTAGATATCATACTTCCTCCATGGAAAATATCTCCTAAAAGCTGCAATATATCACACATTCTAAAATGCAAACATAATACAATTTTTTTCAGTTTTTAAAATTTTATAATGGATATATTTGAAAATGTAATGCCTTAATAATGAAATTACCTAAATAACAACATTTTAAAAAATCATTAAAATGCCAATTTCATAATACAAAAGTGAAAATTTTGACCTTTTTTTATTTTTAATCTGTCTGGTACCATTCCCTTCTGATTTCACTGAAGTCATTTAAAACATCCACAATGGCTTCCAAGCTGCTGCAGAACTTCTAAAAACCTAGACTGAAACATACTGTCTGCTGGTAACTTCAGATCATCTATATTATTGTTTTAATCATGAGATTTTCTTCTAAAGATGAAACATCCGAATCAACTCTCAAATTCAATATGTATTAAAGGTGAACACCTCCATCGGGTTCTCAAAGACACTTCAAAGGACCAAAATATTCATGCATAACTGCTGAAGCTTGTCACTTCAGCATTTATCATAACGATTCATCCCAACAATTCTGTTGCATTCAGTCAGTGCTTCAAAGGGTCATGCCAGGTTGTACCATAAAGGCTTTAGGCCAACGTTGTATCAAACCCAGCTTTTGACACATGTCCATATGTCATCCAGTTTGGATGAAGGAGATGAGACGAGATGAGATAAAGAGTGGGAGAATATCAAGTGCTGATCAACTTCACTTCACAGCCACTTACATCATGCTCTGTTCTTTTTGTCATTATGAACGGGGAGATGGCTGGGTATAGCTCTTCAGTGTGCATGTTCTAAAGGAGAAATTCAAATATTTCATATATCTACCCTGTTTGCCAACAAGGTCAAATCACAAATTCAAAAAGAAATCTGGTCTTTATTTTTTAACATATCACCATATTAATCTAATCTCTCTACAAGCCAGAATAGGTCTTGAGTGCCTCACTACATTTGTATTCATCTAAGCGATTGATGCTGTAAAGGAAATCTAGCTCACACATTCGCACATAGAGATGTTTGCTCTATAGTTCTGACAAGAGAAAAGTGCTGTGAAAAGTACATAGAAAAGTACAGTATGCTTACTGTAGTAAAGTGGCATAAATGCCTACAAATATGTGTTTCCTGAGTGAGGGAGCTTGGGTAGTCTTGGGAGTTTCCTCTGATTTGGACTAAGGGAAGAAATTCTCATACATAGACGCTACACTCCCCCCCAAAAAATCCACCCTCCATATAAAGAGAGATGGAAGAATAAGGGAAATAATCTCTAGCAGATCTACCTGCAAAAATGTCTATTAATATGACCTACTACAACTTTTATTGTTTGATTCTTTAACAGAAATAACAACTGGAAAAGTCATATGTAGAAGACTTTGGTCTTCTCTCAAAAAAAAAAAAAGTGATGAAAATGCTGTTATGTCATACAAGGCCCTTTCCTGTTCTCATCCCTGAGAAGCATATTGCACAGCTCACACATTCTTCAGCAACAGAATATAGATATCAGAGAAGTGAAAGAGACTTGTGATTTCACTAGGCTGGTGTAGGACAGCACAAGTAGCGGGTTCGTAAAAACCTTTTGAGAGTTAAATTTTGCATATGAACATAATTTCATCCAAACCTAATTTTTATACCAAAATCACTTTGTTAGGATTCATCTAATGTGACTTTTGAGGTCAACAGTGGATGGAAGTGTTTGCATCTGAGAAAAAATGACAGTATGTCCTCTTTGGAGACAACAGACATAAAATAAGTATTTTAGGGCATAATCCATCTGACCTATTTTAGATGTCCACTTTATTGTGAACTGACAGACTCTAGAATTACCTCTGTATCTCCACTGACTACAAAGAGAGTCTGAACTTTCATATTTTTTGTGGATATCCATATTGGATATCTAGCTTTTTTTTTCTTTTTGTCACACAGATTACTTTATTTTTCTATCTTCTGGGTGTTATGAGTGATACTTATCCAAAAGTAACATTTAAGAATTCAGCTTCTAAGTTATTTTTCCCTTTTAGCCAATTCACAGATCTAAATACATTATGGATCTTAGTGCAAGTAGAAGGGAAGGTATAAATTACTAAGTATAGACCAAATGATTTTTAGGCAGGATAAGTGATAGAACTATAATTTGCATCTTGATTACCTTTCCCAGAAAACCTGAAATGAAGAAGCAAGATTGTCACAGTCTCTGCAAGGTGCACATGAAGCACACTGCTTGATGTAAAGAGAACGAGTGAACAAAGTGAAATTGAGGGCAGAGCCATGAGGTCCCAAACTATGTGATGTTAACAGCGTGAAACATTAACTGGTGGCTGCTAATTATGGTGGAATTCACTTCAACTACTCTATGCTAGTAATGGCAGTCCTTTTTTTTTTCCTAAATCAGGAATGATGTACCCATTGACAATATGAATGGGATAAGTATCTCGATGATCAACTACATACAAACTTTTAAAAGTTAAGTGGGGTTAAAGCACTTCTGGAAAGAACGCCCTGGTGAATTTTCTCTTTTAGGAGTGAAGAGATCTGATCCTGATCCAGTAAAGCATTTAAGCAATTGAATGACCACAAGCATGAGCATAGTCTTCCCTGACTGCAGTACCATTCATCCAGCTCAAAACAGGAAAATGAGACAGACTGAAGTATCAGGATTTTAGGCCAAAATACAAATCCCTTTACACATAGTCAGTGTTGCTTCTTGAATTATACCCATGCTACAAGAAGAGTTATACTAAATTCATCCACACATTTGTCTTAAATTAGTTTTGAAAAATAATTCAATTTTTACTTTAAAAAAGAATCACATGAACAAATAACATCAAAAAACATCAAACTGTGCAAACATCAATTTACACAGTCATATTAGTTTCATAGCATTTTAAACTAAAGTTTTTAAAAGTGTAAACATTTAAGTATTTTGAGGGGTTTTCTTTAAATACAGCATAGTATTCATTAAAAAAAAAAAGCTTTAAAATGAAGAATTATATTTCCAGAGAGACAGAAAAGTTCAGTAATTAATGTGGGAGGTTTTCTTGTTTGTATTAGACAACCAGTACAGATCCTCAAGGTTTAATTTGTATAGGTTTCTTCTGAGTAGCTTAGGTATCACTCTTGCATAGAACCATCATCATATAAATATGTGATTAAGATGTGCAACTGAAATATCTAACTTTGTGACAGATGCTGGTCTGTGTGATCTTTTGTAACTGAAGGGTTCTTTTATCATTTGAGCTTTTGGGTTTGTATTTCTCATCTGCTCTTTTCTGCCAGCTTAACGGAGATTTTAAATCAAAACCTAATTAGACTACATATGCTGTTTAGGAAAACGTTCTTAGGAAAGTAGTGATTCATATAAGCTTTGATATTTCCAGATAACATCTAAGAAGAAATGTGATTTTAATTGTTTTAAATAACTTTCAATTACCCTCTTACTCAAATAAAAGTAGTTGAGCACAGTTCTTTGATCAATAAAAATTCTTCAGTAACAGAAATACCAACCTATCAACTATACCATCTATGCTTAATGATGAAACCCTTTATTGACACACATTTTTCAACTAAGTAGTATTATAACTCAGTTATTCTATGACATATTTTGATACCAATACCATAAACCTCCAATCAGAAGTTATGAAATGATATTTAATTCCTGAAAAACAAAAATCTGTGTGTGCACGTTGAGCACCTAGGATGTCAGCCAAAGTTTGCTTTTTAGCAATGTTGATATAAGAAGAGTTGGTATCTTTTTATTTTTCCTCCTTGATATTCTATGAGGGAAAATGAATTATTTTAATGTTATTTTAATTATAATGCACTTACCTGAAGTATATGTTACAATATTTTAACTACTGCTAAGAAAGCCCACATTTTAAACACTCTCAACTTGCACTAGATTAAAGAAACCTGTGTCAAAAATGATGACTGGTATCTTGTTCAAACATTAATAAACACATTTGCCAAGAAAGCCCTAGCCTCTGATGCTTAATCACAAAGATGTAAGCTCTATCTTTAAAAAAAAAAGGAAAAATATTAAAACCCTTTACATTTTTATGTCCTACTTAGTTATTTGACCCAGTTCTTAATCAGAAGTAGCCAGAATTTTCTTTTATTCCGCAGAGCGATTGCCTGCTGCCTTAAGAATAAGAGCTTGAGTATTTCCCCTGATAGAACATTGACAAGTCATAATGAGGAACTGTGTCTTCCAACGTCAAGCCAATACAGTTTCTGTTAATTATCTGAATACTGTACTGTGACACACTGCATATAAAAATGGTTTTCTGGAAACCAAGAAATTATAGATATTGCCAAGACAAATCTCTGCAAATATAACCACAAATTTATAATAGGCAATAGCAAGATTTCATAAACTTTTTTTAAAAAATCTAAATTAAATTTCAAAGAGAAAAATAGAAATGTATATCCAAATTTTCAGTTACTCTGTTATTTTAGTGATTCAATAAAGCTACACCAATTTGTTTTGCCATCTAGCTGAATATGTATTACATTCAAATATTTCTCTTATATTTACTGTTTAGCCATTACTGCTATGTGACTATCGAGACAAGGAAAAGATATATAGAGACATCAAACTTTAAGAAGTGCTTATAAGAAATAAGTTGAGGACAGATTTACAGTGAGACAACTCTGATATCCCAGGCTTCTAAACAACAAAGTCTACTGACATACAAACAATATAAAAGGCATATGCATATTCATTGATACCATAAAAAATAATTGTTTTCTAAATAATAAAAATTGTGAGCATTTTCTACAAAATTTTCAAAAACCCCAATGCAACTCAATAGATGTTTAATAGTGATACCTTAATTACAGCACAACACTCTTTAAAAAAAATAAAACAAAACAAAACCAAAAACAAACAAAAACCCTACAACTTAGTACACTTATATATTAAAACCAAAACACACCACATAGAGTAGCCATAAGTGATCTATAAGCCAAAAAACTCCTGCCTACAAACTTCTGCAATACAAAGCAATTAATTTAAAATATTCTTCAGAGACCAGGCGACATATAGTGGAAGACAGAATATTTTGAAAGTATAGTTCATCTTCTTATGCTTTCAGATAAAAGAATGAAAACATAAAGTATGAGGTTTATAGTCGTGCATCAAGGGCATTTTTGATATGTACTATTTGTTATCACCAATAGTACTTTCTGGAAAGTTATAACTTGCTGGCCTGAGAAACCCACCATGATCTTCACACTTTACTGTGAGCACTGACTGTGTTGAGGATGGTGTACGGTGTTGGGGAGAGTTGGGGAAGGAGAAAGCAACCCCCAATTACAAGTTTATGCTTGACTGTAATTCAGTGTAAGTTTTCCTAATTTTTATCATCTGCTGTAACTGGCCAACTGGATGAAAATCTTTTTCTGTGAACAAAGCTGTCCTCCAAGAATGCTAAAGACATCTTAAATACAAATAGACTAGTTAAAAAGTTTTTCATTGTATTAAGCCAAGGCTTACATACATGATTATTGCATAAAGGCAATATTTGTATCACTTTGCTTAAAAGAAAAAGCAGGTCACCATGACACCCATCAAATAATGTGTACCTAAATCACATTGCTAGGTGTCAAGTTATTTTCTATTCTGATTCTGGATCCAAAAATTAGCTAAATATCCAACATGCAAAAGATTAATATTTACTTACACACACAAAAAAAAAATATTGAGTTTTATAAAACACCAGAAAGCCCAGCAAAATATTGCAACAGTCACAAAGTATTCGAGTTTTAAGTTGCACCTCTACACTCTTCGGGGTAGCTCACGTACAAGCACATGAACACACACGTCACACGCTGGATGTGCCATCCACTTGGCTCTCTCAATCACCCCCACGAATCAAAAGGCTCCAGAGGGACCCAGAAGCAGCAAATCAGGGCACGGGGGCATCTCCACTTCCTGGACGCGGGATGTGTTTGCGCTGTCCTGCAGCACCTTGGACAGCGGTCTCCTGGCCCTCCGCCCAGTGCAGCACAGACCAGTTCAGCTTAGCTCAGCTCAGCCCAGCCCAGCCCAGCCCAGCCCAGCCCAGCCCAGCCCCGCGGCTCACCCCACTGCGTTCCGCACCTGCACTGGGTGGGTATCTCCACTGCCCACCAGATTCCCAGGAGAGAGGGAAAACACACCCATGGTTTGTTTGTGTTTTTTGGTTTTTTTTTTTTTCCTTTCCCCCTCTGAAATATATATCCTNCCGCGGCTCACCCCACTGCGTTCCGCACCTGCACTGGGTGGGTATCTGCACTGCCCACCAGATTCCCAGGAGAGAGGGAAAACACACCCATGGTTTGTTTGTGTTTTTTTTTTTTTTTTTTCCTTTCACCCTCTGAAATATCTTTCATTTTTAACACAGATTGGTTGGCCAAATTCTCAAAACATAAAGCAATGTCACCTGGAACTCAGAATTGCAGAAATGTAGTTCACTGGCATTTTTATAGTTCATTTAAGTTTAACACAATCATTTTAATGTCAACAACTTTTTCTCCATCATTAAAAAAGTATTTCTCCTCATTGGGTGTGAGAAAGGAAAGTTGTTACACAGTATAAATTTGCTGTTCTGTTCACTTTCAACAACTTTTACACCCTGATATTCTGTAAGCAACTGAGAACTTTGTGGTAAAGTTCAGTCAAACTGAACTGTGATACAAAAAAAAAATCACTTTAAGCATGTAAATGCTGATCATTTGGCAGCATGGAATAGTAGGTCAATTTCCAATTATAGAGCTACTGAAATGACAAAGATTTCCTTACAGCAATAGATATCTATTTACATCTGATATCCTTTTTTACTTATCCGATTCACTCTGGAAATAAAATAAGTTTACATTATCAGTAACTGAGTACATAGCATATATACAATGAGTGTGTACACATGCAGTTTGCAATCTAAAAACAGTGGAGTCAACACTTCTGGTGAGTCTACCTTGCTTTTGTCAGGTTTAGAAACAAAAAATAAATACAGCAACTTTCCTACTTTATCCAATTAGATAGCAGGTTATTTCAGCTTCTGGAGGGACTGTGGATAAATTTTTATGGCAAATATACATGCAAATTATATTAAGTTATTGGTGAATAGGATTCTTTAGGCATAGGCTGTTACTGTGAAAGGATTTCAGAAGGCCCTGCTGAAGTTACAGAGCACAGGGGTACTGCCAGGCCTCCTATTCAGAGCAGTGATTCGCATGCATTGTTGTGTTCCACTGCTAAAGCAGAATTTGGTTCAGATTGGTTAGTGTAGAGCTACAGTAGTTGAGATAATTCAGTTCAGGGCAGAAATATTCACCTCCTAACAAGTACTCAAATGGGAAAAAAGCATGCAGTTAGCTGTTTCAGGCACCGATGACAACTCTTTTCTTCTGCCCTGTCTTGAGAGATAGGCCAACTAATCTCGTTCAAAAGTAAAGAGAAGGCAACAACTACAAGAGCCAAAGTGGGACCCTCTGCATTCTAGCAACGGAAAAGAAAAACCTCTGGATCTCTCTGAGCCTTCACCAGTGGCACCAAAGGAAACAGCCGCGGCTTATCAAAAGCCTGTCACCATCACTTCCCAACCAAGGGCCTCTGCGGTGCCCGTCAACAGACACCCTTGTCCTCCAGCTTTCCCCAGCTCCACAGACTTTGGCAGAGCGCCTGAAAATACTTTCCCGCTCCCGTTCCCGAGACGGCCCGGCGCCGCACCGCTCTGCCGCCGTCCAGCACCGCCGCCCCCAGGGCCAAGCGTCCGACGGAACCTACCCGGAGCCTCCGGTGCGCGCCCCCGGCCGCCGCGGGGGGACGAATCGCCCGTCCCCGGGGCACAGCGGCCACCTGCCCCCCGAGGGCCGGCGGCCAGGGCAGCGCCGTCGGGCAGCCCCGACCCCGGTCGCAGCTCCGAGCCCCGCTCATTGTCATGCAGACCCTGTCGTTGCCTGCCGCCAAGTCGCATCCCAGCCCGCTGGAAGCCGGCAGCCGAGCCGGAGCCAATCGCATATTCATGAGGAGGGGGAAATCCAGCGCTACGCTCCCAGAGGAGAGAGGATCACTTCATTTTGCGTTTTCTCAAGCTTTCCCTTCTCTCTTCCTCTCTTTTAATAATGAGCTAAGGGGGGGCATCCCGGCCGATACCCTCCGCAGCATCGCCTGCACCGTGAGAACCACGGCAGCCGGCGCCACGGGCAGAGACCGAAGCAGGCACAACAGGGTCCACGGCAGCCACAACAGCCGAGGCAGGCACGCCAGCCCGACAGCCAGGGACAGGAAACACAGCAGGGGCTCCTACCTTACAATCCTCAGGACACGATTTCACCGAGTACTCATCCGACTGTAAATATTTCTGGAGCATAACCTCAAACTCTTCGTATTTCTCCTGAGCGTGCTGGTCGTAGCGCTGGTAAGCCTGGACGCACTGGCTGCAGGAGCCTTCCCCCTTCAGCACCACATCCAGACTGCAGTTCAAAGTGTCCGGATTGGACAACCCGGCAAACAACTCCCAAAGTGTGTAGGAATTACAAAAGGAAAGGTAAAAATCCGTCAGGTCCCAGCCGGGCGCCGGGCTCTGCCCCGTGCCCCGCGGCCGCCCCGACCCCCCCCGCCGCCGGCACACCGCCTCCGCGTCGCCCACGCTGAAGCATTGCCCGGACGAGGAGCCCGGGGGGGGGCACGTCTCCAGGGGCCTGGCGGTGGAGTTCCCCAGGAAAGCAGCCTTGCCGTGCCGGGGCTCGGTGCCGTTGGTGCGGCTGCCGCGGCTGCCGCCGCCGCTGCTGCCGTGCGAGGGCCGGGGGGAGGGCGAGGGGGGGGCGAGGAGCCGGGGCGCGGGGGGCGCCGGCTCCCCCATGCCCGCCAGCAGCTCCGGCTCCGCGGGCTCCGGCTTCTCGGGCGGCGGCTGCTCCTTCTCTCCGGTCCCCGTGAATTTGGCCTCGGCGCAGAACCACAAGTGATCAGAGAGCAGGACCGTGAAAAACAAGAGCGATGCCAGGGACAGTCGCCATTTCTGAGCCCTCTCTGAATCCGTGAAGGGTTTCTCGTTCTCCCGGGGTGCGAACCAGATTTTTAAGCCGTCATCATACTGCCGACTACACATCCAAGCACCCCTGGTCATATTTTGGGAACGCACAGCCCTGGCCGACTCCACCGTGAGGGCTCCTTTGCCAGTGTCACCACAATATGCATTGACTTAAAAGATTGGGGGGATTTTCTTGCCTGCCTTCCCTTCTCTCGCTCGCTCTCTCCCTCGTCCACTCTTCTCCGTCTCTCTTTCTTCCTCTTTTTTCTTTCTTTCTCTTTTTCTTTCTTTCTTCTTTTTCTTCCTCCGAGATATTGGTTTTCGGCGGTGGCTCTGCCTTGATCTCACCACACGAAACAGCCCCAGTCCATCCAACGCGGAGTGCCGTGAAGAAGATAAGAGCAATAACGCAGAGAGAGGAGGAGGAGGAGGGAGAGGAGATGGTGGTGGTGGTGGTGGTGGTGGTGGTGGTGGCAGTGGTGGTGATAGTTGGTGGTGGCAGGGCTGCGCGACTGGTCCTTTCCCCCTCTCACCCAGGCATGGTCAGATCGCAGCTCCCCATCTCCCTCCTGAGAAAAGCCCACTGCCCCCGGACAACCGCATGCCGCGTCCCCCGCTGCCGACGGACGGCTACGGGAGGGCTCCTCGCCTCCTCTTCCTCCCTGCCGCCGCTGCTCCTCTTCCTCAGCCCCGAGCCGCGGCACAGATGCCTGCACCGCTGTCTCAGTCTCTTTCTTCTCTCTCCGCTCCGCTCTAACTGGAGAGACGCTGCTGCAGGGCTCCCGGAGCGCTGCCGAGGATGCTGAAGAGGAGGAGGAGGAAGAGGAAGAGGAGGAGGAGGCTGCCGGGGCCGCCGCCGCTGCTGGTGACAATGGGCTGCGGCTGCCGCCGCTGCTGCCGCCGGGCGCGGTGTCCCCGGGCGCACGGGGCGGAACTGCCTGGCTGGGGGCCCCCGATGGGCACAGGCATCTTGGGCCCCTGGGCTAAGTTGCCGCCATCTTCGTCCTGGAGAAACACTTTTTTGGGGGGAGCTCTGCCTTTTGCGTCATCTCCTCCCGCGCCGAGATCGCTCTATCCTGGCGCATTGGCAGCAGCAGCAACTCTGCCTCCTCCTGCCTGAGGAGGAGGAGGAGGTGGGAGATGCACTGGGGACCACATGGCCCCTCCAAAGGGCTTCCTCGACTCAACTCTTTCTACTCATCTCACCGAAAGGGCTGCTCAGTACCACTCTCCAGCCCTCTCTTCTTCAGGGTCTCCTTCCCTTTTTGGCCATGAAACACCATGTCCACTCAGGATGGTGGCTGGAGAGGTCTGTCTCTGTGTCTGTCCTTGTCACAGCAAATCACAAATGGCATATGAAACTCCAGGCTCTGCATCCTGGCCAGTTTTAGCCACACAGTAAAATGCCTGAACGCAGTTGCCTGTCTTTTAGTCAGAGAGCTGTAAAGCAAAATGACCATAAACCCCAAGCTGTTTCCCCAAGAGAAGTTTTGCAAAACCCTGGTTCAGCCCCTGAGCTGGGTAAATACTGCCTGTCTCTGTGTTTCCCTGTTTAGCTATCACTGCTTGGAAAGACACAGGGGCCAGGCTTAGCTCTCCTGCTAGGGTGATGAAATTACTGATCATCTCCACTTGGACCCATGGCAGAGATCCAAACATCTTCTCTCCCCAACCAACAAGATCTCTTCCTTAAATAAGCATCCTTTTTGAACACTCCTAAGTGTCTCTCACTCCTTTCATCCTGCTCACTTATGCACCTTAATGTAACAGCAACAGAAAAACTTGGATCAAAGAGAAGAGAAGAGAAGAGAAGAGAAGAGAAGAGAAGAGAAGAGAAGAGAAGAGAAGGTGCCAGCTAGAGGTTGAGCATTTTCAGATGAAGACCTGGTGTTCACCTCGAGACATCAGGTATGCTATTTGGCCATCGGGTAACCAAGACGTGTATTTTAATTTCTTCATCGGACTGGCAGAAGGTTTAGAAACCATATGTTTCCTTGTTCCAGAGGCTTTCTCTATCCTGAGGGACTGACAATGGCCCTTGAAAAAAGCATACAATGTACTGCAAAATGTGTCTTTGCCCCATTTTTCAGCTAAAGAAAGCCTTTTTTCTTAACAAACATGTTCTATAAACTAATACAGCTTGCTGATGGTTCTTGAATTCAGCTTCAAAAAATATAGTGGGAAAAGACCTGAGACTAAACCATATCAGAGGAGAACAAAACTTGGACCTTATCTGACTGCAGCTGTCATTAACAGAAGGGTGAGCTTACCAAGGAATGTGCTGGAATTTCTGTCACTTTAAGCAGTAAATCAAGGCTGGATGTCTTTCAAAAGGAGATGGTAAACCTCGAACAGAAGATGCAGACCTGAGGTATGAATTTCTGAGCGAGGTTCTGTGCCCTGTGTTATGCTGGGGGTCAAAGCGCATTATCATAATGGTCTCATCGGGCCTGAAAAGATCTATGAGTCAAATACTACCGCAAGCAGAAGTTATTTGTGGATTTTATTTTGATAGGCTATTTAAAGACACAGAAATAAGTTTTAATTGTGTAAGGAAAGGTCTACAGTACTCAAATCAGAATGCATCTTTGCAATTTTCATTCAATCAGCTCACACCATCTGCTAATGGTGCATTATTAATTTTGGTCTTGGAACTTTGAAATGATTTGACATACTGGGTCTGGTACTGAATTTGCATTTTTGTAATGCTTTCTGTTTTAGGACAAGACCCTGACCAAGCTTTTAAAAGGCTTTCAGGACAACATTACTACTCTAAAATGTAACACAATTTATTTAATTACCTTTTGCTACTTTGATTATATATTTCTTGTTAGAATAAAGAGACTGAAGCAGAAATACAGGGGGAAAAATAAAAAAGAAAACCCAAACCAAAAACAACTGGGATAAGCAACAGGTTCCTGACATCAGGTCTGAGATTTTCAAAATGTTCTCTATTAAGATATGTGGCAGCGACTGCATAATTATTCTGTGTTTGACAGACAAACTTGAGGTGAAGAAATTTGGTTTTGGAGTCCACACCTGGCAGACAGACTTAATTTATAAACTTTTTTTCTTTTTTTAATGTTGTTTCCTTTTTGTCCTTTAGGGAAAATGAGAAGATAATAGGTAATTTTGCGATCCACAATGAAATGATAAGAGTTCTTTGTATCCATAGTGGAACTTCAAGAACTGGTAATGAAAATGTGCTGGTATTCAGACCTCCTTTGAAACTTAATATAAAAATGAAGTCCTAAGTCTTTGCTCCTCTGTTTACACTTGTCTAAGATCAAAGCAAATGTACTTGAAGTCAGTATGCTAGGATGGTTTAGATATACTTGGCTTCTCAAAAAAAATCCATTTTCATGTCATGTAATATTTTCACACATTTCCCAACTTTTGCCTGGAAAAATAGAGTGAGAGTTCTTTTTCAACACCTAGAAATAAACTATAATAAGACATTTGGTATTTTCAAAATGAGCATGTCCTTGCTTCTCCGGTGACAGTTTTCTGTAACAGAGAATATGTCACGCAGAACTGTTGTTTTGCCTGCTATGTTTCCCCCAAAGTCCCATTCCTTCTCCTCCTAGCACGGTGAATAACTTGCAGCTTAGTTGCAGTAGCTGGTTCCTGATGGATCTGAACAGATGCAGTTCAGTTCTCTGGTGCCCCTTAGTGTTAGGTCTTGGAGCTCAAGGGAAAAAATAAGGCTATAAAATAATATCTGAAAATCAAGAAGCTGTATGCGGTGAGGGAAAGAATCTGAAGTACATACTGTAGCTGTTTTCTCTCAAAGTTCCTTCAAAATTTTGTTACCATAAATCTGATCTAAATAACAGCATTTTATTTGAAATTGTTTAATGAATTACATGAATGGGAAGAAAAGTGAAAAACTTTCCTCAAAAATATCGCTACAGAAGTATGTCCCCATATTCATCATTCTTCCTACATAATTCTAGTGGTGCAAAATACTTCACTTTTAAGTTATATTTTTTTACTGGGAATACCTATTACTTGTGTTACAAAGCTTGGCAAGTGTGAGGAACTCAGGGAAGTCTGTCTCCCTAGCTGGTGGAGTCACCAGATGTTTCACAGACGGATCTCCTTAAAGGAATGTAGTTCAGTGTCATCTCTGCCACACTGCGCTTTAATCAATACAATCGGAGCTGGTGTTCTTTAATTCTTTGACTCATAATGTGTAAGACAACTGACTTACCAAGCACTAAAGACAAAGTCTAATAGGATGAGCATGCACAAATTCAAGATACTTGAAGCTATTGTTTAACCTACATACCATGTCTTTTCTTTGTGAAAACACTTTAGCTTAACAAGCAGAAATATTTATTGATGTAACATACTAATGGTAATAAACACTTCTCAGAATAGAAGGCTTTGCTGTTTCAAAATAAATGTTCTTATATTTTTGCCTAATATCATGCAATCAGTAATTTCCTGCATAATTCTCTTGCTTTACTTTTTTGATTACAAAATTGTAACATCAAAAGAGCAATATATAGGTCTTTCAGATGACTTTAACAGGTTCTAGAGTCACGTCTTGTCTTTGTAATGTATATTCTTTGTATAAGAAAAAATCATTTTGTAATTACGAAGCAGGACTTCTTTTTATAAAAATCAGGTTATTTTTCAGAGAGTAGATTTCATTTTGGTTTTGGGTTGATTGTTTCTACTGATAGGAGCAATTGTTGCAACAATTATTAACAGAAATACTCAATTAAACCTTTGCACTGGAGGCTCATCCAGCACTTTTAGTACCAAGCAAACTTTGTCATGTCCTTTACTGGTACCTCTTAGTGATTTTTTTAACAGTTTAAACAATTTGTCTTCAATAGAAATATCTATACATTCTTTGTAGGCAAAATGATACGTCATTTATGTGGTTTAACATCCTCAGAGCTGTTTAGTTTTTGTTTTATTTCAGCATCTTACAACAAATTTTGAGTATTATATTGCCCATTACCTGGGAAGTAGTTCAGAGATTTAATTATCTGAATCCATTTGATAAGAATAATGTCCATGATGGTTGTAAGATACAAAGAAATTAAAAACACTGAAGAATTATTTTTTTTTCTCATCGTATTCTTAATGTCTTAGTTTCCTATTCAGTATTTTTCAGAAAGCTGAATTTTTATGAGAAAGCTTCAGGCATCTGGGCCTGATTGACCCAAAGCAATAGGAAATTTATGTTAATGTTATCAGAAGCTCCTAATCCTTGTTCAAACAGCACTAATTCAGATTTTAAGATTCTTGCATTCTCCTTTGTTCCCACTTTCCACATTAACTTCAATTTTATCTCTTTGGCTTGAATTTTTTTTTCAGCTTTTCTTACCAAATTAGAGCATTAACTATCACCCAGTAAGTTATAAAAGTTTGTCCAACTGGATTTTAAAAGTCTGTGCAGTACAAACTTCGAAGATACTGATGTCATTGAATGAATTATCTTGCAGATGTTTTCTTGGTATCCTATGAGACTTCTTGTTAGAGAATGAGAATATAATTTTGTTTGTTGACATCTTCATCCATGGAAAAATGAACAGATAGCACAGGGAGTCTGATAATGTCTCTCCAAAAATTGCAGGTCATCTTTATCGTGACATCTTTATAATGAGAGCTCAGCCATAATATTACATCCAATGGGTATATTTGGGCATAATCTGAAATGAACTGAATCTATTCTTCATTAACTGAAGTTATCAAAAAGGTGAAATATAACTTCTGCACATGACTGCAGCAGGAAGAAGATAATATAAATATTTCACACAAATTAGCCTACGCCTGTTAGAGTAAGGTCTGATCCAAAGATCTGAGATCAGGGGAAAGATTGCAATGGGTTTTTAAACCAAGAATGTAGAAAGGAAACAGGCAGAAGAATAAAGATTCCCCCCATATGGAGATGGAAAGAAAAGGACTGAAAGCATCACCAAAAGGTAGATTACAGCTTTTAAAATATTTTTCCTTGTTTTCATCTCTTACTAATTGCATATGTTTGCTGTCTTTTAATAAATGTAATAGCCTGACTGTGTGATTACTCTTTTACAGATATCAGACCTATTTTTTGTGTTTTCTCCTTGGTTACCTTATAGGTGTCCTGGCTCTTCCCTGTGTTCAGATTCCCATAGGAAAGAGATAATACTTGCTTTCTCTTAGAAATACTCTTTTATAATCTGTTTCTTAAATAAGAATAACTGTGCACTGTGTAAAAAGTCTTAGGTTTTGGTTGATCAGTCAAATAGTTTTGCTTTGCTCTCTCTTACTGTCATGGAAAGAAAAAAAAAGGTACTTTTAGAGGTAACCTCACTGTTTCATTCATAGTCTGGTTTCCTCTTTAAGCGTGTTACTGTAGAATATTTTGTATCAGCCTGAGTTACAATGCCTGCATTAGGTAGGTTTAATTTTCTGATATACTGATATGATGTTGCTGTTGCTGAATTCACACTAGCTTGAATTTGTAGCCCCATGTTCATCCATATCTGTGGTATGAAGGATGTGGAAAAGAGAAAGAACTAATTTAGAAATATTTTATGCTAGCAAGTAAAATTTTCCTTACTTTTCACCTCACATTTTATTCCACATTCCTTGGAAATATGCCATCTTAGAAAACTCTTTTCAGACTGACCATATGAAAGTTTGCTAACATCTTTATGTTTCAAGCACTCGTGGCTGCAGTGTAAATTTTAAATGCACGACAGTGTGGGCATGCAGGAGACATTCCTACATATGGGGGTTTCCTGTTTGACCAGCAGAAACATCCCTACTACTAAAACATGCATAGTTATCTATAGATTTGATATAGAGCTTGAATATAGGTTGAATAATTATCATTGTGTATGTATATATATGTCTCCTAAAAATATAAACAACTTTAACAATTTTCATCTCATTTAGCTTTAGTTATGTGGACTTAAGCATCCAGTCAAAGCTTATCCTTTCACCAGGTTATTAATAAGAAAATACAGCTACCTGCAGAACACAGCTTCTTCCATCCTTAAATAGGTTTCTAAGACAGGCACTTTTGTATGGCAAGTCATCTTCTGCCATCTCTTTACACTGAATATGGAAGAAAGGCCCCTGATTCACTTTACATTGTTACTTATCTAAGCTGGTTTTGGCTGAGATAGAGTTAATTTTCTTCATAGCAGCTGGTACAGGGATATGTTTTGGATTTGTGCTAGAGACAGTGGAGATAACACAGGGATGGTTTTGTTATTCCTGCAAAGTGCTTGCACATCATCAAGGCCTCTCACCTCATGCCATTAACGAAGAGGCTGGGGCTTCACAAGGAGCTGGGAGGGGTCACAACCGGGACAGCTGACTCCAGCTGACCACAGAGATATCCCAGACTATATGGTGTCTTGCTCCGTAGATCAAGCTGGGGGAAGAAGGAAAAGTAGGAATGTTTAGAGTGATGGTGTTTGTCTTCCCAAGTCACTGTTGTGTGTGATGGGGCCTGGTTTTCCCGGGATGGCTGAACACCTGCTTGCCCATGGGAAGCGGTGATTGAATTCCTTGATTTGCATTGCTTGTGTGTGTGGCTTTTGCTTTGCCAACGAAACAGTCTTTATCTCAGCCCATGAGTTTTCTCATTTTACCCTCCTGATTCTCTCCATAATCCCACTGGAGTGAGGTGAGCTGTGTGGGACTGAGTTGCTCGCTGAGGGTTAAACATGATACTATTGAACTCATCTTGTAATATTTAAAAGACAAGCCATCATTTTAAACTAATCAGCAAGATTTCTGGCTCTGTCTTGGTGTCCTGCAAAAGATTCTTCCTGAAGAAAAAGCTGCAGGTGAGTGTTGAAGTGCATATTTGACAATTTTTATATCTTTTGTTTCCAGTTTTGTTTACTAGTAAAGAAGACATGAATGAACCATGCATTGATAGTCATTATTTTTGGAGCCAGGTCATATCCTTTTCCATCAAATGTAATATCATGCCTTCTGCCAAGTGGCTGCAATGCCATCTGCCAGGAAGGGAGAGATAGGGTGGGTTTTTCCTCTCTGCCTTCCAGGGTTACTCCTGTGAAGAAGGCATGTGACTCAAGTTGTAGGATGACTCAAGCTCTTATGGTCTTTTTGGAGTCATCCCACAATCAATTTAATGTGTCTGACCTGAAGACAAATGTCTCCTTTTGTCTGCAACATCACCAGCAATTTTCTAAATTTTGGCTTCTGTTCCATATGCCTTGCAAGAGATTCAGAGAACTGAGCACAGACTGAAAGCAAAGAGCTCCTGAGACTTTATTCAATTTCCACTCTTTAGATGGGGTACGATTCTGGACATTCCCTTTTCCTTAGCATCTCTGTTTATAAACAGGGGAGGATAGGAGAATTAGGTAATGCCTGCAAAGTGCTGTTTTAAATAATAAAAATAATGAATTTACTCTTGATGGGTTACTTTATAGGTCACCATATAATGTTATTTTTTATCTCATTTAGCTCCTAAGGACTGAATATTTGTTATTGTTTCAAAGAGATTGCTCTCCATTTCTGAGTGGCATACATACCTCTGTGAATACACAAAGATTTTCTACAAAAGAGATCTCATTCAGATCATTCTTGGTCTTAGAGTAAACAACAGTATTGCTTTTCTAATTTTCCAGTAAAATACATTACTTGCTATTTGGCGATATATTACATTTTCATTGCATTAGATTGCTGGAAAAGAGGTACTTTATTTGCATGCTTTTATCTTGTGGGGGGAAGACAGAGAAAGGAAATGTAATTACACTGGGTACTTTAGTCTCCTAATTAGTTTCACTGGGTCTTAGATTTAACTCTTACATTCTGCTGAAGTTCATTTTCCTTCTCTTTCCTTTTATCTTGTTCTCTTTTTCATTTCTGGAGGCAGCCCCTGATGGCTGGCTGTGGCTGTGTGACACTCACTTTTCCCACAGCACCAGAGCAAATACTGCTCCCAGCCTGTTACCNCTGGGGGAAGAAGGAAAGTAGGAATGTTTATAGTGATGGTGTTTGTCTTCCCAAGTCACTGTTGTGTGTGATGGGGCCTGGTTTTCCCGGGATGGCTGAACACCTGCTTGCCCATGGGAAGCGGTGATTGAATTCCTTGATTTGCATTGCTTGTGTGTGTGGCTTTTGCTTTGCCAACGAAACAGTCTTTATCTCAGCCCATGAGTTTTCTCATTTTACCCTCCTGATTCTCTCCATAATCCCACTGGAGTGAGGTGAGCTGTGTGGGACTGAGTTGCTGGCTGAGGGTTAAACATGATACTATTGAACNAACACCTGCTTGCCCATGGGAAGCGGTGATTGAATTCCTTGATTTGCATTGCTTGTGTGTGTGGCTTTTGCTTTGCCAACGAAACAGTCTTTATCTCAGCCCATGAGTTTTCTCATTTTACCCTCCTGATTCTCTCCATAATCCCACTGGAGTGAGGTGAGCTGTGTGGGACTGAGTTGCTGGCTGAGGGTTAAACATGATACTATTGAACCCATCTTGTAATATTTAAAAGACAAGCCATCATTTTAAACTAATCAGCAAGATTTCTGGCTCTGTCTTGGTGTCCTGCAAAAGATTCTTCCTGAAGAAAAAGCTGCAGGTGAGTGTTGAAGTGCATATTTGACAATTTTTATATCTTTTGTTTCCAGTTTTGTTTACTAGTAAAGAAGACATGAATGAACCATGCATTGATAGTCATTATTTTTGGAGCCAGGTCATATCCTTTTCCATCAAATGTAATATCATGCCTTCTGCCAAGTGGCTGCAATGCCATCTGCCAGGAAGGGAGAGATAGGGTGGGTTTTTCCTCTCTGCCTTCCAGGGTTACTCCTGTGAAGAAGGCATGTGACTCAAGTTGTAGGATGACTCAAGCTCTTATGGTCTTTTTGGAGTCATCCCACAATCAATTTAATGTGTCTGACCTGAAGACAAATGTCTCCTTTTGTCTGCAACATCACCAGCAATTTTCTAAATTTTGGCTTCTGTTCCATATGCCTTGCAAGAGATTCAGAGAACTGAGCACAGACTGAAAGCAAAGAGCTCCTGAGACTTTATTCAATTTCCACTCTTTAGATGGGGTACGATTCTGGACATTCCCTTTTCCTTAGCATCTCTATTTATAAACAGGGGAGGATAGGAGAATTAGGTAATGCCTGCAAAGTGCTGTTTTAAATAATAAAAATAATGAATTTACTCTTGATGGGTTACTTTATAGGTCACCATATAATGTTATTTTTTATCTCATTTAGCTCCTAAGGACTGAATATTTGTTATTGTTTCAAAGAGATTGCTCTCCATTTCTGAGTGGCATACATACCTCTGTGAATACACAAAGATTTTCTACAAAAGAGATCTCATTCAGATCATTCTTGGTCTTAGAGTAAACAACAGTATTGCTTTTCTAATTTTCCAGTAAAATACATTACTTGCTATTTGGCGATATATTACATTTTCATTGCATTAGATTGCTGGAAAAGAGGTACTTTCTTTGCATGCTTTTATCTTGTGGGGGGAAGACAGAGAAAGGAAATGTAATTACACTGGGTACTTTAGTCTCCTAATTAGTTTCACTGGGTCTTAGATTTAACTCTTACATTCTGCTGAAGTTCATTTTCCTTCTCTTTCCTTTTATCTTGTTCTCTTTTTCATTTCTGGAGGCAGCCCCTGATGGCTGGCTGTGGCTGTGTGACACTCACTTTTCCCACAGCACCAGAGCAAATACTGCTCCCAGCCTGTTACCTGAGCCTTGCTAGGGATAGGCAGGCAGACTCTGCTTCTAAGTACCACCATTATGGGTATGACTCGCTTGAAGCCACAAACAGGGCTGGCCCAGGGTCACTGGAAGTGCACTGTGTGTTGCTGAGGTGACTGCATGCTCTCAGAATTCACAGACCATCATTTCATAAAATGTTGACTAACTCAGCTGCATAAAGGCTTCATGAAACAATAAGAGAAAACACTTCACAAGGGCAGCGATCTTCAGCTTCTTTGTGGAATTCCTCTAAAATAATACTGTAGTTTCACTGTCATTACTTTTTTTTTTAACATTTCTTATAATTTCTTAAAGGCAACAATTCTTTGAAATCCTGAATTACAGATCAGATCCCTTTCAGTAAACAAAAATGCAAAAACAAAGGGGGAGTCACCGCTTTACTTGAGATACCTAACTTAACACTGAGAGTAAGAGAATTCATTAAAGTAAGATAGCTCATCTCTGAAGTCCTTCATTTAGTCAGTGTAGAGAGAGTAGCTCCTTTGCAGGGAAAAATTTTAATTAGACCCATTTTCCACATCACCCTGAAGAAGAATATCTGTCTCTCCTCTCTGTCCACTGAGCCTCAGGAGGGAGCTGGTTTCGTTTGGCACCTAAAATGAGGGTTAAGACTGCTCTCCAGAGTCTCTGATGTTCAGGGCACATAAATTAAAATCATGAGAAGGTGTAGTGAGTCATTGATAGATACAGGATCAGGGAGGGTGAGAGTGTTATAGCAGTAAATTCACCATTAAGGGTAACCAGTGGAGACATTGCAATTCATACTGACATTACTTACACTTAGAAAAATCATTTTGAAAAGGAAAACTCTTTCACATTTTCTAAGTTTGATTTCTTTTCAATTAATATAAATGGTTTTGACTGCCTTATTTATCAACGGCTGTAAAAACTGCCCTCTTTCTTCTCAGTCTGATCTTTCTGTAGTGGCTAGCTTGAATAAAGAGACAAATTTGGGGGTTCAAAACAGTGAAACTTGTGTTGCTCATAAAAGGTGTCAGGCCAGACCAAATTAAACAGTGCTTTGACCTACCGGTTTTAAGTTAACCACTAAAGTGAAGATACTCTCATCTTAAGGTATTTTAAAAGCAAAGCCAACATAGCTAGGTTAAGAAGTGGCACAAAGAATGGACAAGAAAATTGGAAAATATATTTTGCTTTATAAATACAGTGATGGGGAGAACTCCATATCATATGAAGAAAATCCATCCAGAAATGTGAAGTTAGGACTTGAAAATTTCAAAGTTTTTGATAGCTTTCTGTCAGAAATTTGAATTCTTAGTGGCATCTACCCATCAGATGATGAAGTTACAGATGAATATATATTGGCATAATTTTAGTATCAGGCATTTCAAAAAGTTAACATGGTAAAAGAAGTTACCAAGATGGTTTTTTATTATCTTCTACAGAGGCACAAAACTAGTGTTGGGGGTTGAGGAGATTTTCTTTTTGTGTGTGTATGTGTTCTTTTCTTCTCCTCTCAAAGGAATTTTTTCCCATGTTAAGGAACGATTGCTGGGGTACTTAAAAGAAACAAAGGACCTAGCCAGCCACAAGGGAGGGGTCCAATTGTCCTTTTTATGGTCTTGGTGGCGTCTTCTCAGGTGGGGGAGCAGAGA